>CM075810.1:3214639-3321634 GCA_037975025.1 Excoecaria agallocha | reverse complement strand
ACTCATTGTAATGACTATACTAGATAATCCTAATTACTGTTACTAATTACTTTTATCTATACAATTATCTTTGTTAATCCATTACTAATCATTAGTTATCTATGCATATATGTGCATGCACACACCATCATACTATATTATTCATGTCACATTGAGAGTCATACTATCTGATATTACATACATAGCTTTAATAATTACATGCCTTTACTTATGAATTTATCTTTAACTACCAAAAAGACACAATTAAGTTACATACTTCAATACACTCTTCCTAAATTGATGCTGGCTGAGAAAAATTGTGGCCCTTGTCCCTGACTCAATGTTTAATCCAGAGGACCTACACGGATAAACACCCGTGCTAAGCTATAAAGCTTAGTGGGGAACAACTAATATATTTTCATGAACATTATTCATAAGCATGCAATTATAGTATATATACATAACATGTTAAAAGAATTATCAATTCAATGGATCATTAATATACATCATTAACTGTTTACATATTCCATTTGTCTTATTCCTTAGCCTGCTCAATTTTCTGTGGGAGTGGATAACGGGTACTGTAGATACCAAAGGTATCGAATCTGTGAATACCCGAAGGTATTAAATCTGTAGACCCATTGGGTCAGAACTATGGTCTCATATAGAGACAACTGTGGACTCATAAGAGTCAGACTATAGCAGCTGCAACTATAACCCTATAGGCATGCCTATCTATCCACGACCAAGTCTTTAAGTGCAGGCTTAATTCAATTACTTTTCATATTTTATGAAATTGTATTAACATATACAACTATAGCATTAACGAATGCAAGATATTTCTCTATCATATATTGCTATTCCATAATATAAAATCAATCATATAGAAAAGAAGTATCATATGCAACATCTCGTTTAAGGTGATGGAAATTACCTTATAATTGAATAATAAACTCTTGAACTTTGAAAGGGTTTTCTCGCTATACGTTACAACTTATGGTGACTTAGACACGTTTAAAGCTCAATTAGAGTCATAAAATACAAATAATAAAATTAGAAAACACAGGCTTATTGTCGCGGTCGCGACGATTGTCGCGCTCGCGACACTTGTCGCGCTCGCGGTAATAATCGCGCTCGCGACAGACAGCGATGGCTTTGAGTCATTCTTCAAGTCGCGCTCGCGACCTAAGTCGCGCTCGCGACAGACGGCAATGGCCTAAATGAGCATTTCTTGATGTCGCGCTCGCGGCATAAGTCGCGCTCGCGACACAAGGCTTCCGTTTAATGTCGCGCTCGCGACATAAGTCGCGCTCGCGACATAAAACGACGGGGCGACCGCCTTAACGTGATTATTGCTCAAAAATCCTGTAAATTAATATACAAACTCAGATTGCATCTCAATTTCGACATGCCAAACGGATTTTTCAGAAAACACTATCTTCTACAAGGTTTTAGGTTTACATTTCTAGTTTCCAAAACATCAAAAATCATTTCAATAGGACTTGTAAATCTTGAGATATTACATAAAAACCACAGGCTGTTCATAAGGGCATATTTTCACTCACAATCAGAAATCAATCCCGATTTTCACTATCATGCAGTGAGAATCAGGTTTTGGTCTCTTCTAACAAAATCAAGGTTTACAAGTCTAGTTTCCATACCAATTGGAATTTCATCCTTTGCATAACTATAGCTCCAGATATGAGCAAAAGTATACAGACTGGTCAAGTGATCCTTAAGACAGTTTTCAGATTTTCAACTCAAACATGCATTTATCAACTATAATCCATCTTCAAGCTTATATTCCACAAAATACAGGAGAGAGACACTTCAGCCCTCTCTCATGACCAATCACAAGACTTTTACACACAAAGAAAACCCTAAGTTCCCATACCTTGTTTGAGCTTTCTCTTCTTCAACCTTGAAGAGTTTCCTTCCCCTTGCCTTTGCTTGGCTCTCCTTCTATAAGCATAAGACAATTCTATGAAACACTAGCAAACTAATCCATGAATCACACATATGAAAGCTTAAGAGTGTTACCTTAAGTCCAAGACCAAGAAAATTCTTTCTCTTTTCTTACTCTAATTTAAAGAAAACCCTAGAGAGAGAGAGGATGAGAGAGAGGAGAGTTGGAGAAGATGAAGATGAGGAGTGTAAGCCAAGAGGTTTGGCCGGCCACTTGCACCAAAATATCCCCCTCCCATTCTCAACCATTGGCCCAAATGTCACACATTCATACTTTTGCACTTTGGTCCCTCAATTTCTTCTTATTTCAATTCTTACCCCAATTCTTTTACTTTGGTTTTTCAATTAAGTCCTCATACATGCAATTACACTTATTTAAACATGTATAACAATAATTAATTAATGATAATTCTTCTAGGGTACATGGAGGGGTATTACAACTCTCTCCCCCTAAAAGAATTTCGTCCTCGAAATTCATACCTGTATTGAAGAGTTGTGGGTACTGAGCCCGCATAACTTCTTCAGGTTCCCAAGTCGCTTCTTGCACACCGTGGTGTTGCCATAAGACTTTGACTAAAGGAATCTCTTTGTTCCTCAACTGTTTAACTTCTTTGGCCAATATCTGTTTAGGTTCTTCATCATACGTATAATCAGATTTGACACTAACATCTTGCGTTGGTATGATATGTGACTCATCAGATCGGTACCGCCCGGAGCATAGAAACATGGAAGACATTATGCAATTTTGATAGCTCACTAGGAAGCTCCAAACGGTATGCTACTGGTCCAATCCGATCCAAGATCCTATAAGGACCTATAAACCGTGGGCTAAGCTTTCCTTTCTTTCCAAACCGTAATACCCTTCTCCATGGGGACACCTTTAAAAACACGTTATCGCCAACCTGATATTCAATATCTTTCCTTTTTAAGTTGGCATAAGATCTCTGTCTGTCACTGGCTTCTTTCAATCTCTTTTTGACAAGTTGAATCTTCTCTTCAGTGTCTTTAACAATATCAGGACCCGTCAATTTGCCTTCAGCTAATTCTGTCCAACAGGAAGGAGTTCTACATTTCCGACCATAGAGCGCTTCATAAGGTGGCATACCAATGCTAGTTTGGTAGCCATTATTGTATGCAAACTCCATCAGTGTAACATATTTATCCCAGCTTCCTGGAAAATCGAGCACACAGCCCCTTAACATATCTTCTAATACTTGTATAACCCTTTCTGACTGTCCATCGGTCTGAGGATGAAATGCAGTACTAAGAAGAAGCTTTGTGCCTAAGGCTTGCTGTAAACTCTTCCAAAATCTGGAAGTGAACCTCGGATCCCGATCCGAAACAATTGAAATAGGCACCCCATGCAATCTAATAATTTGATCTATGTACAATTCAGCCAATCTATCCATTGAATAATTGGTTCGAACTGGTATAAAGTGAGCCACCTTTGTCAGTCTGTCTACGATGACCCACACTGCATCATGTTTTCTTTGGGTCGTGGGCAAACCTGTAATGAAGTCCATCGTGACATTGTCCCACTTCCATTGAGGAATGGGAAGAGGATTCAACAATCCCGAAGGAAATTGATGTTCTGCTTTTACTTGTTGACATGTTAGGCACTTGGAGACATAATTAGTTACATCTCTTTTCATTCCTGGCCACCAATAAAACTGCTTCAAATCTCTATACATCTTGTTGCCACCTGGATGCATGGTGAATACTGTACTATGAGCTTCGTGCAATAAAGCCTCCTTTAGTTCTTTAACATCTGGTACACATAAACGATTCCGATAGTAAAGACCACCATCACTTCCAACAGAGTATTCTATCGGACCCCCAGAACCAACTGAGTGAATCAACTGTTGTAACTTTACATCATCTGCTTGTGCATCTATCACTGTCTGTCTTAGGCTAGGACGAGCTCGTAATTGGGCTAACAAAGCTCCATCCGAAGAAAACTTCCATTTACAGTCTTGTAATAATAAAGTTGCCATCATTTTTCGACTCAAAGCATCAGCTACCACATTTGCTTTTCTTGGATGATAGTCGACTATACAATCATAGTCCTTGAACAATTCTAGCCACCTGCGTTGTCTTAAATTAAGATCTCGCTGAGTAAGCAAGTATTTAAGACTCTTGTGATCAGTAAAGATCCTGCATTTCTCACCATAAAGATAATGCTGCCATATCTTTAAAGCAAACACAATTGCGGCTAGCTCTAGATCATGAGTCGGATAATTCTGTTCATGAGGTTTTAATTGTCTTGAAGCATAGGCCACTACCTTACCCTCTTGCATCAGAACACAACCCAGTCCATTTCTCGATGCATCACTGTACATGGCATATTCCTTATCAGCTACTGGTTGAGTAAGAACTGGAGCTTGAGTTAACATTTCTTTTAACTGATCAAAACTGGCTTGACAACGATATGTCCACTCAAATTTAGCTTCTTTTCGTAGTAATCTAGTGAGTGGAGAGGCAGTAACTGAAAATCCTTTCACAAACCGCCTATAATAGCCAGCTAAGCCCAGGAAACTTCGGACTTCTGGCACATTCCTAGGCGGTCTCCAATTAACAATAGCCTCAATCTTTTTAGGATCCACTCTGATGCCTTCAGAAGACACCACGTGCCCAAGGAAAGCAACTTCTTTAAGCCAGAATTCACACTTGCTTAGCTTTGCATACAACTGTTGCTCTCTCAAAGTTTGCAGTACTATTCTCAGATGTTCTGCATGCTTCGCTTCATCACGAGAATAAACCAAAATATCATCTATGAATACTACAACAAACTGATCTAAATAGGGTCTGAACACCCTATTCATCAGATCCATGAAAGCAGCCGGTGCATTAGTCAACCCAAAAGGCATTACTAAAAATTCGTAATGTCCATATCGAGTCCTAAATGCAGTCTTCTGAACATCCATATCTTTAACTCGAAGTTGATAATATCCAGACCTCAGATCAATTTTAGAAAATACTCCTGCACCACGCAATTGATCAAAAAGATCCTCAATCCGAGGTAAAGGATACTTGTTCTTCACAGTCATCTTATTAAGCTGTCTGTAATCTATACACATTCTCAAAGTACCATCCTTCTTCTTAACAAATAGCACTGGTGCACCCCAGGGCGATACACTAGGCTTGATAAAGCCTTTGTCTAACAACTCCTGCAACTGGACCTTTAACTCTTTTAGCTCGGTTGGTGCCATTCGATAAGGTGCTCGAGAGATAGGAGCTGTACCAGGTACAACTTCAATTGATAACTCAACTTCTCTCTCCGGTGGCAAACCAGAAAGTTCTTCAGGAAAAACATCAGGAAATTCATTGATCACTGGAATGTCCTGAAGATTAACCGTCTCTCTTTTCGAATCAAGAACTAAAGCCAGGTATGCTTCACATCCCTTTCGAAGAAATCTTTTCGCTTTCATTGCAGAAATAACATTGGTTAAGGGTTTAGACTTACTACCCTTAATCAATGTCTCAACTCCCCCATCTTTCTTAACAATTACCGTTTTAGCTTTACAATCTACTATGGCCTGATACTTAGATAACCAGTCCATACCCAGGATTACATCAAATTCGTGAAAAGGTAACACTATCAAATCAGCTGGAAATTCTCTCTTTTGAACTCTAATTGGGCAATTTCTATAAACTTTATTAACATGTATACTATGGCCCAAAGGACTAATCACACATATATCATAGTTCAAATGATCAATACCAGATACATTTCTACCCAGCTCCCCATTACAAATATACGAATGTGTAGATCCTGGGTCTATAAGCACATATACATCAGTATCAAAGAGGGAGAATGTACCAGCTATGATATTAGGAGCATCAGCCTCTTCTCGTCCCTTCATCGCATAAGCTCTAGCAGGAGGTGTCGAAGTAAAGGGTCGATCCACCGTCTCAGATGCATTTCTGGACTGGGCCCTAAACTGGCCCGATCCACTTCTACCTCTACCCCGACCTCTGCTAGGTGAAGGTGCTTGAGAAGCTCCTCGATTACTCTGTTGACTGGAAGCTTGTTCTTGTGTCAGAGGACAATTAGCCATAAAGTGCTCCGTACTGCCACATCTGTAACAACCACCTGTAAGCATCCTACAGGTGCCCCAATGTCGTCTGAAACAATAGGTGCACTCTGGGGCTTGTCCTCTACCTTGTCCTGAAGCAGCACCTCTACTAGATCTCCCTGAATTAGTAGTCCCTTGCTGTCTACCTCTAGAAACAGGGCGATTCCCAGATTCTATAGATTGCTCTCCTTGTTGTGCTCTTGTTCTTTTCCCCGAGGAAGAACCACCCCGAGAAAAACTTCTTCTTCTTTGCTCTCTTTCTCTTTTCACATTCTCTTCTTTTTCAACTCGAATAGCGGCTTGCACTAATTGATGATAATCCACAGGATGCAGAGAAATAGGGCCTATCAAATGATCCCGGATATGATCATTCAATCCCTCTTGAAACTGGCGACATTGGAAAGTCCCAGTTAACATAGGCCTCGGTGCATACTTACTCAAGCGACTGAATTCTGCCTCGTACTCAGCCACTGACATACCTCTTTGCCTTAGATTCAAAAATTGTTTCAGCTTCTCATCTTTATACGCCTCTGTTACATATCTCTTTTTGAATTCAGCAATAAAGAAATCCCAAGTGAGAATTTCAGGTAGCTGGGGTTGAGTTTGGACTAGCTTCCACCAGTCATAAGCTGCTCCTTGAAGTAAGGACACAGCACAAGCTACCTTCTGACTGACAGGGCATTGAATTTCTGTGAACACTCTCTCCAATCTTTCAAGCCATAACTCGGCTTTCTCAGACTCTTCCCAAGTAGAGCCTAAGAATTCTTCCGCACCATGCTTCCTGAGTTCAGAAATAGGAGCCTTGGGTGCAGTCATTCTTTGTAAGATCTGAGCCATGTCCTGAGAAATTTTTAACAAAGCTTCCCCAGCATTTGCAGCAGCTGCACCGCCTCGTGAAAATGTAGAGGTGTCGGGCTGAGAAGGATGCGATTGACCCGGTAAATTGCTCTCAGCCGATTCATCTATTCCATCATGATAACCTTCCATTCCGAACTATATTAAGAAACACAGGAACAACCACAATCAGCCAACATCAACATACTTTTATATATCTATAACCCTTGAAATTGCCTATTGGCCAGAACCGCCTAAACCAAGGCGCTCTGATACCAAAGATGTAATGACTATACTAGATAATCCTAATTACTGTTACTAATTACTTTTATCTATACAATTATCTTTGTTAATCCATTACTAATCATTAGTTATCTATGCATATATGTGCATGCACACACCATCATACTATATTATTCATGTCACATTGAGAGTCATACTATCTGATATTACATACATAGCTTTAATAATTACATGCCTTTACATATGAATTTATCTTTAACTACCAAAAAGCCACAATTAAGTTACATACTTCAATACACTCTTCCTAAATTGATGCTGGCTGAGAAAAATTGTGGCCCTTGTCCCTGACTCAATGTTTAATCCAGAGGACCTACACGGATAAACACCCGTGCTAAGCTATAAAGCTTAGTGGGGAACAACTAATATATTTTCATGAACATTATTCATAAGCATGCAATTATAGTATATATACATAACATGTTAAAAGAATTATCAATTCAATGGATCATTAATATACATCATTAACTGTTTACATATTCCATTTGTCTTATTCCTTAGCCTGCTCAATTTTCTGTGGGAGTGGATAACGGGTACTGTAGATACCAAAGGTATCGAATCTGTGAATACCCGAAGGTATTAAATCTGTAGACCCATTGGGTCAGAACTATGGTCTCATATAGAGACAACTGTGGACTCATAAGAGTCAGACTATAGCAGCTGCAACTATAACCCTATAGGCATGCCTATCTATCCACGACCAAGTCTTTAAGTGCAGGCTTAATTCAATTACTTTTCATATTTTGTGAAATTGTATTAACATATACAACTATAGCATTAACGAATGCAAGATATTTCTCTATCATATATTGCTATTCCATAATATAAAATCAATCATATAGAAAAGAAGTATCATATGCAACATCTCGTTTAAGGTGATGGAAATTACCTTATAATTGAATAATAAACTCTTGAACTTTGAAAGGGTTTTCTCGCTATACGTTACAACTTATGGTGACTTAGACACGTTTAAAGCTCAATTAGAGTCATAAAATACAAATAATAAAATTAGAAAACACAGGCTTATTGTCGCGGTCGCGACGATTGTCGCGCTCGCGACACTTGTCGCGCTCGCGGTAATAATCGCGCTCGCGACAGACAGCGATGGCTTTGAGTCATTCTTCAAGTCGCGCTCGCGACCTAAGTCGCGCTCGCGACAGACGGCAATGGCCTAAATGAGCATTTCTTGATGTCGCGCTCGCGGCATAAGTCGCGCTCGCGACACAAGGCTTCCGTTTAATGTCGCGCTCGCGACATAAGTCGCGCTCGCGACATAAAACGACGGGGCGACCGCCTTAACGTGATTATTGCTCAAAAATCCTGTAAATTAATATACAAACTCAGATTGCATCTCAATTTCGACATGCCAAACGGATTTTTCAGAAAACACTATCTTCTACAAGGTTTTAGATTTACATTTCTAGTTTCCAAAACATCAAAAATCATTTCAATAAGACTTGTAAATCTTGAGATATTACATAAAAACCACAGGCTGTTCATAAGGGCATATTTTCACTCACAATCAGAAATCAATCCCGATTTTCACTATCATGCAGTGAGAATCAGGTTTTGGTCTCTTCTAACAAAATCAAGGTTTACAAGTCTAGTTTCCATACCAATTGGAATTTCATCCTTTGCATAACTATAGCTCCAGATATGAGCAAAAGTATACAGACTGGTCAAGTGATCCTTAAGACAGTTTTCAGATTTTCAACTCAAACATGCATTTATCAACTATAATCCATCTTCAAGCTTATATTCATCCACAAAATACAGGAGAGAGACACTTCAGCCCTCTCTCATGACCAATCACAAGACTTTACACACAAAGAAAACCCTAAGTTCCCATACCTTGTTTGAGCTTTCTCTTCTTCAACCTTGAAGAGTTTCCTTCCCCTTGCCTTTGCTTGGCTCTCCTTCTATAAGCATAAGACAATTCTATGAAACACTAGCAAACTAATCCATGAATCACACATATGAAAGCTTAAGAGTGTTACCTTAAGTCCAAGACCAAGAAAATTCTTTCTCTTTTCTTACTCTAATTTAAAGAAAACCCTAGAGAGAGAGAGGATGAGAGAGAGGAGAGTTGGAGAAGATGAAGATGAGGAGTGTAAGCCAAGAGGTTTGGCCGGCCACTTCCACCAAAATATCCCCCTCCCATTCTCAACCATTGGCCCAAATGTCACACATTCATACTTTTGCACTTTGGTCCCTCAATTTCTTCTTATTTCAATTCTTACCCCAATTCTTTTACTTTGGTTTTTCAATTAAGTCCTCATACATGCAATTACACTTATTTAAACATGTATAACAATAATTAATTAATGATAATTCTTCTAGGGTACATGGAGGGGTATTACAATTCAATTCAATTTTCTTTTTTTGGTTTGCCCCTAGTATCAATCCAGTAAGAATCTTTGAACTGGATACACGGAATCAATACATTTAGAGTGATTCCGAAGAACTATCCGAACATTTACAGTCCATTCTCATTCAGTAAACAGTCATTGGCCTACTAAAATGAGTTCACATGACCCGTACCGCGGCTATACATTTAATATCCCTATGGCTAGCCAACTATATCATGTGCTAGATTTAACTAATAGATTACTACTAAAGGCAACTCAATTATTCATTTTACAATACATTTTTCCAATCACTTTTCATTTTCAATTTATTTGTTAATACATTCTAACTTCAATTATACCATCAATTCATGCTAACACAACATATAATAGAATTTTCACTTGGTACACAATACAAAATTACAATTCCCGTCGTTCAATACTAAATTAAACTTCCAACTAATTTCTATATCTCTTATTAATTATACATTCATTCCATAACATATATTTCTTACATTTATTCTATAACGTTAATTTCTTTTTAACCCTATTTATATCATTTTATTACTAAAACTTAACCATTTTCATAGTATTTTTTTTAGGCATGATGTAAATATAACTTATGACTTATTTAAACATTATCATACATACACATACATATACAAATGTTCTTTTATATCTAGCATACTGAATATTTTGTTTATCGATCATTATCATTATTATTATTATAAATTTACAGTTTTTCTTCGTTATTGTTAGACTAATCTTTAATCTTGCTATTTGTTACTATTTATTCATTTACTTACTCCTAACAATTACTTTAATAACTTACATAAATATTTTTAATTACAATTTTGATCCTTAAATTAAACACATTAATATCTTTTTACACTTTAGTTTCAAAACTTTTATTTATTTACAATTTCATCCTTCACTTATATTTAATTTACATAAAGCCAATATTTAATTACCGTTTTACATTTATTACATTATTTACTTTCAAAAGTACTTTTTAGTCCTCTAAACCTGTCAAATTACCATTTAGTCCTCTTTTTTCAATAAATTCCTAAAATGCCATTTTGTTCATTTTTTTGCGATATTGCCACCAATTATACAATTTTCCCTATTAATTCAATATTTATTTGTAAAAATTTAATTTAGTCCCTAAACTATTCAAATTACCATTTGGTCCTTAGTTCTCAATAAATTTACTAAAATATCCTTCAGTTCATTTTATTTACAATTTTATCACTAGTTAATTTTTTTACACTGTTAATTCACTATTCGTTTGTAAAATTAGAATTTAATCCCTAAAATTTATTTCATGGAAATTTTCATATTTAATACTCAATTAATTTCTTATTTTAGCTATTTAACTTTTAGTTCACTTAATTTATCCTTTTTTCTCAATAC
Organism: Excoecaria agallocha; assembly: GCA_037975025.1. NCBI lineage: Eukaryota > Viridiplantae > Streptophyta > Magnoliopsida > Malpighiales > Euphorbiaceae > Excoecaria > Excoecaria agallocha. Next base: position 3,310,722 of record CM075810.1, on the reverse strand, counting down.
TTAACAAAATTTCTAATTGACCCCTAAACTTTTATTCCTTCCATTTAGATCCTTTTTCACTCTAACTTTGTTATTTTTCATTCTTTTCATTATTTCAACTTTATATTATGAAAATTAATGTTTATATACCTTTAGTATTCATTAACATTCAACATAAATCTTGATATTTTTTATTTTATTTCTTTTAATTAAATCCATTTTGCTATATTAATTTCTTTAATTGCCTTCTTTTTAATCCCTTTTATTGTATTCTTACCATTTTTTATTTCAATTAACTAATTAGTTAATATTATTTTTATTTATGCAATAAACTCAATTTATTTCATGTTCTTCATATTAAACATATTACAATACCAAACTAAGATATACTCAAACAAATTCCAAAAATGCTCGATAAATTATTAAACACTCATTTTTTTTAAATTACTCTTTAGTTATTTTCATGTGTTATATTTATTAAATCATCAAAATTCTTCATGTTCAAGCTTATGCTCGTATTCAGCCAACACATGGGTTTATATACCAATGATGTTGTTTTTATATTTCCATGCCAAATATCACTTTCCAACTTAAACACCACTAATCCATACTTAAATCAATTTAGGCATACAAAATTCACAATCTCACATACAAGCATACACTTAAACATAGGCAAATTAAATGGAAAATAGGGGATTTGGTATCCACATACCTTGAATTTTTGTTCTCCAATATTCACTCTTCATTTTCTTTACTTTTTCCAATTGAAATCACTTCCTCTTCCATGAACTTTAATGTGACTAAATCCTTATGAAAATTTTTTCTTCAATTTCATTCTTCCTCAATTCAATGTAAATTTATAATAATAAAATATACCCTTAAATCTACCCATAAAACTAATTAAATCAAATTTCACTTACCTCAATTTTATGTCCCAACTTTAATCACTTGATTATTTCCACTTTAATCACCTCAAAGGAAGATTGGAGGCTGTTATAATATTATAGAGAGGCCAATATTAATCTAGAAAACTTGATTTTGGAGAAAGATTAGAAGAGAGATGAAGAACATGATAATTATGGAGGAATAAAGAGAATTCGACTTCAGAAAGAAGAAGGAAAAAACCTCATGATTTTTTTGGTAGTTTTTGAAATTTTAGATATACATATCCTAGTTTAATGGGCTGGGCTGGTCCAACCAAGATGGTTGGGCCTAATTCAAGCCCAAAATGAATTTTAAACCCATTACACTCTAAATTATTTCTCTCTCTTTCTAACTACAAATTCACTCAAAATCAATTTTATAATTCTTAAAATATATAATATAAACTTCATAAAAATTTTTGGCTCAATCGGAGTCCATTTTTATCCGATTCACTCAAACCGATTCGATTAGCCAATTTTCGGTGTTATCATAATATTTATTTTTTACCATCAAATAATTCTAAAGAGTAATTAGATCTCAACTGGAAATCTCTATAATTTTTAAAGATCTTTTACTATATTTAAAGCATCAATCAAATTTACGATCAATTGATTACTATTTAAACTGAAATCATCATTTTTCTCTTATTTTTTAAGTTCATTTTTTTAAAAAAAAATACTTTCAAAATTCTCAAAATATATACATTAGACTTCAGGAATATTTTGGATCAATCGAAGACTATTTTTCAATCTGATCCACTTTTATCAATCTGGTAGCCCGATTTTTCGTGTCATTGAAAAATTAATTTTTCTTTTCCATATGATTCTACATCTCATTTACTATAGATCTGAAAATTATGATGATTTTTAGAGATCAGTTTCTATTTTTAAAATTACGATCAAATCTTAATCAATCTGAATACTATTTAAACCGAAATTGTGATTTTTTCTTTTTTCTTTTTACTTTTGATGACCTATTTGATCTCATTTTCAGTTCAAATTATATTCTTGGGCTTCTGCTAACCTCTAACCTCTTCTTTCCAATGATTCAATAAAATATTTTTCGACTTCGAAAGATATTATTCATCCCAATATCACTATTCACCATCGAAAAATATTATTTTCGACTAATCCGATATTTGGATTATTACATTGTTATCCTGACCTATTTGTCTATTGCTTTTGCTACTCAAAGTGGTATAGCCCTAGGCCACCTAGTATTTTGATCTTTCATTTTCCCTGTTATATTTTACAAGTTAACTTTATCTACTTATGGAGCCAGAAGTTACCAAAAGGGATTGCTGATAATTTTTTGACTATTTGTCTGACAATGGTCATTTAGATCATCGCGTCATTTCTTTTTCTTTCGCGCTTAAATTATTAAGTTTATTAAATAGCAGAGCTACATGGCTCATCCTTGTGGACGCGAGGAATACTATAAATAGGTGTATCTTTCCACTAGTTTTGAATTTTCTTCCTGAGGCTATCTTCTTTTTTCCTTTTTTTCCTCTAAGTTTCCCTTATGAGATTGCCTGATTGTTCTTTTAATTTGCTCTTTTTCCATTTTAGAAAGATGAATGAAAAGCTTAATGCTTTCCTAGCAATGCTTGACTTGCTGTAAAAAGTCATGCACTTTTCACCCTCCTTTGCTACTTCCTTCTGTCAGTCCTGGATTTCTCGTGGTAGTGGATACATCTACGTATTTGCTTCTCCATTTTTCTGATGTTGTTTTGATGGAAGGACTTCGCAGGATAGAGGTGGTCTTATTATATTGAAGCTTTTTATCCTCTTTTCTCCTTATATATATATATATATATATATATATATATATATATATATATATATATATATATATATATATATATATATATATATATATATATATATATTATTTTTACATTTTTCTGTACGAAAAAGCTTTTTACTATGTACTTTCAAATGGAAAAGTTTTTTTACTATGTACTTCCTTTCTAAGCGAAAAAGCTCTTTACTATGTACTTTCGAATGGAAAAGTTCTTTACTATGTACTTTGTTTGTGTTTCATTTTTGTTATATAACTTTCTTGCCTTATTTTTTTACTCCTTTCTATGTGACATATTACTAAGCACTAGAATATATGAAAAAACATTACAAAAAACTGGAATTTATGAAGAGGGATGGTAGTGTTTAGACTTATCTCATGAAGGTGCCATTTCGTAGGTTTGCTCCAATTGGATTAGCTCTTTTGAACCCATCGTCATTATTTTATTGTAATGGCCCAAATATCGACTTAACTGTAAATAGTATTTTTCGTAGTTGACCAGTACATTCGGAGCAGAAAAATATGTCCAGTGGTGAAAATATTTTATTTAACTATCAGAAAATTTTAGTCATAGTGAGCCCAATGTTAAAATTTGGGGTCAAAATAAGATCAAATAGGCCTCTAAAAATAGAAAATAAGAAAATTTTACGATTTCGGTTCAAATAATACCCTCGTTGACCGAATGTTTGATTGGATTTTAAAAATAGCAAATAATCTCTAAAAATTCTTAAAATTTTTAGATCTATATAAAATAAGATGTAAAATATTTTGGTATAAAAAATAAATTTTACTGTAACGTTGAAAATAGTCGAATTAGACCAGTTTTAGTGAATCGAAACAAAAACGGACTCTGATTGAGCTGAAATTTTTATGGAGACTTAATTTATTATTTTAAAAAATTATAAAATTGATTTTTAGTGAATTTGGAGTTGGAAATCGAGAGAAATAATTTATAGTGTATAAATTAGGCTCAAAAATTAAATTGGATTTAATTTAGGCCTAACCACTTTGGTTGGATCATAATAACCCAAATATTAGGGTATTTAAACCCTAAAGGGATAGTATTCAGGAGAGTTGCATCCCCTTCTTCCCTCTCCCTTGGCCGAACCCTACTTTTTCCTAAAATCCACCATTTTTTTTCATTTTTCCTTCAATCTTTATCTAAAATTCAGCCTCTTAAATGATATTTAGCTCTTCTACAACATATTTACAGCCTCTAGCATCCAATATAAGTGAAAAAAGTCACTAAAATCAAGGGATTTAGGTGAAAGTGTAATTTTGAGGTAAGAAAAATTGATAAAGAAAATTTTAATTAAGGGTTCTAGAATATAAATTTGAGTGTGTAGATTTCATTTATGTGATTATTTTTCAGAAAGGAAGAAGATTTCTTTTAGTTTTTCTTGATGAGAATTTCATCCCATGTAGGAAATAAATATTGTGAAGGATCCTCAAGGGGAAAAGAAAGCTTGAGATGGAAAAAGCAAATTTATAAGGTTAGTGGTCACAAAATCTAGCTATTTCCATTTAATTTGAATTATTTTAGGTTAAGTTTATATTATATTTATATGGTAGTTATGTGTAAAATGGAAGGGTATAAATGTGTTTAGAAGGGTTAAAGAAGTATATTAGAATAATTAGAATGGAAAGAAAATAAAAATAAGGGAGTGAATTAGGTATGGCCGAATAGAGTAGGTTAGGGAAAAATTGTGTAATCAAGTGTTAAATGTAACTTTATGGTATAATTTGATAAATTGAGTTATAATAAAGCTTAATATGTTGGGTTAAGACATAGGAAAAATAAAGATAAAATGCAGCAGAAATAATGAAACCCATCAGGATCCATGCGATACAATTGATTCAATGAAGAGAAAGTAATGATTACTAACCTCTTGAAGTATAATATCATCTTACAGGTGCTGCCTCACATGAAACGAACATCCTTTATCAGTATCCACACTCGAACGTGAAGAATGGATTAGCTTGGGGTGCTAACTCCCTTTTTTGGTGGCTAGGATTACAGAAATTGAATTTCTCTCTTCACTTTCTCAAAGTGATGGCTCATCCTTTTAGATGTTTGTTAGGGATATATATATATATATATATATATATATATATATATATATATATATATATAGTTGGCCTAACCCTAATTAAGAGAGAGATAGAATTTCAAGCCTATATTTCTTATTAAAATAATAAATACTTTATTTCTTATTTAAAATAAAATTATAATATTAATCCTAATTAATATTTATTTATTTCATTATTTATTTCAAATTTTAATTTGTCATAAAATAAAATTCGAAATGGCAGTATTAACCATTAGTCCATTCATCACATTCTATGTATGCGATCCAATAGGTTCATATTATATTAGCCGTGGATCCCAGTCCTATCAAGTCATAAGCGGCCTCTAGCAAGACATTATGACTATCCAAATAATATGAATATCGATAATTCAATTTTAACCTCATAGAACATGTTATAATCCCTTTGTCACATGATATCTTGTATGAACATAAGTCATGATCCATTTCAAACTTATATAGTTCAAACATATAATTTCTCAATCAATAAGTAGACTAATAATATCAAATAATATTAATCGCTTCATTAATTCATTTGAGCATGGCTATGTATTTTCGGTCCTACTTATCGAGGGGCCTAATAGATATCTCTCTCATAAAAGAGGAATAAATTCCATCTTGATTATTCATTATCCTCTGCATGATTATCATCATGTCCAATCATAACCTTTATTATTATTCAATTAAAGATAATGTTTAGTTATGTCAAAATATAATATTTCCCATGTAGGATACTATAATAATCTTAGGTCGAATGATCAATAACATAACTATTATAAGATCATTAATGACATTAACCCATGTAGTATCTCATAGCAGGTCAATCTAGTACTCTATTCTCCAAAGAGTACCTATAAGTTTGATTTATATCATTATATATAATCATCTCATGATTATCAATCAAACTCGTACTGATTTTATTTATCATTATTCTTTTAATGATAAATAACTAGGGATAATTAAAATAACATTAAATTGTTATTTACAAATATTACTATATTCTAACATGCCAAAATATAATAACATGAAGAAAACCAAATTTTATAAAACGAAATATGACATTACATAAAGAACCAAACGTATGGCCTAAGGTATAACCACTAACATAATATATGATAAATAAATGAAAAAGAACATGGAAGAAAGGATGTATCAAAATGGGAATGAGTTACGATTGATAGATAAATGTAATTTAATTGTATAAATAGCTGAATTAAGACATAATAAGGTTAAATAAATAATAAATGCTTAAGAAATAATTATGGAAGGAGGAAATGTGGGTTATGCCGAATGGAACATATAGTGAAAAAGAATGATATTTTGGGCAATTATTAAATGTCATGGCATAAAATGAAAATAGAATGAAAATTAGGTGTAAATTAGTTGAATGAGAATTATTTGAGTTAATTTGGAAAATTGACTAAGTCATGCTTACATTATGTATGCTATGTAAGTTAAGTAATATATTATGTTTATACGAGATTTGATGTATTTTAATGCTAGTATTGAGAAGTAGGAGGTTTAGAATGCAAGTGGTGGAAAGTGGAAAAACATAACAGTGAAAATATTTATTAGTTGAGTTAATTATTAATTTGGAATTATAATTAAAGAAATAAAATTAAATGCCCTTAGTACTAGTCTGGTGGGCAATCTAATTTAGGATATAGTTGGCTAGCCATAGGGATACCTTATTGCGGTGTGAGTCATGACGACTTACTACAGTAAGCCAATGACGTTCTACTAAATAAAATGTAAAATGTTGAAGTGTAAATGAAATGTAAATGTTCGGATGATCCACTAGGTCACTTTTAAGTGTTGTGGATCTATGGGGTCCACATCCCCGTGTATCTCGTCTATAGATTCTTACCAAAATGATACTAGAGGCAATATGGTAAAAAATGGTACAAGAATTAAAATGAGTAAATAAGTACTAAAAAAGAAAATTATAATGAAAATGGACTTAATTTAAAGAAAATGAAAGTTTAAGGGTAATATTGGTAATTTTTACTAAGTGCCGATTTTAAGTGATTAAAATGAGCAAATGAATAATTAATAATAAAAATGTAAAATAGCAAAATGATAGGAATTAAGGCATAAAAATGTAATGATGCGACTAGTGTAAGGGCTAAATTGTAATTAGAGTATGAATGTAATACATAAGTGCAAATACTAAGAATTTAAAGATCTAGTGACTAAATAAGTTAATTAAGATAATATTAATAGTAAAAATAATAGTGCACATAATAGTACCAATAATAACAAATTAAGTACTAAAATGGAGAACAAGTGGTAAATTAGAAAAATAATGGCATGTATAATTAAGTAAGAATGACTAAAAGATTAATTAATTGATTAATTAATTAAGAATAGTAATTAAGTTTATGTATGTTTAATGAAAAAAGGGCATAGCAATAGACATATAATATGCTAGATATTTAATCATGCTTGTGTCTACGTGTGAAATGGAAATCCTTAGATTTGTAACCACCATTGAGCATGTTTAATGCGCATCACTTGAGTTTTTTTGACTGCGTGTAGGTACCTTTAGGTGACAATTAGAGCAAAGTACACATCAATTGGAGGGTATCGGCTCAAGGACTTTTACCAGCATTTTGTAATATAGTTGTTAATGGCATGTATATGTAAATATAAGGATGCCTATGGATATGTAGTGGTTGTAAATGGATATGTAAAGATCTAAGTATTTCTTTTTAAGTAAGGTACATCGTGTTTTGAATAGATATTATGAATGATTATGGAATGAAGAGAATGCTTGAATGGATGATTGTTTGAATTGCAGGAAAGGCAGTGCAATATTTAAGCCATTGTATTGCCAAAATTTTCTGCTTAAAAAATTAGACAGTTGTAGGTCATTAATGATGTAACAATTGTAAAAATAAATTGGATGTAGTATACAATAACATGTATGAGTGTTACAATTTTTATTGGTATTAGAGCGCCGTTTAGGCGATTCTAAGATTGGATTAGGGTAATGTGATAGAATTTAATACATATACATGCCAATTGATGAATGAAAAGTGTTATAAGACTAATGTATGCTTGCTCCATCTTGTCTTATAGTGAGTGATGGCTTCCAATCCGAGTCATAGAGAAGAGGAATTAAGTTAAAACTTGAGCTTTAATTAGCGCTGGGCAAGCTGAGGCTTCATAGCCACAGACATCTCTTCTTGTTGTTTTGCCACCAATACTGCCCCAGCCAAACTTCTTAAATTTAAAGGCAGACTATATACAGTAGAGGTTGCAAGCTGAGCAAGCACAACCAATCCAACTTCCAACACCTGAGCAACTACCAGCTCCTCCTAAGAAGAAGCCCATATTGGAGCAGTTGAAAAGGTTAGGTGTTGAAAATTTCTTTGGTCGTGATCCCCTGACACCAGTGCAAGCAGAGGAGTGGCTATTTAGTGTAAAAAGACTGTTTAAGATAACTTATAACCCACCTGAAGAGATGTTAGTGTTGGGTTTCATTAGAGGAAAAATAAAATAAAACGCAACGAAAAAAATGAAACCCACCAGGATCTATGTGATCTAATTGAATCAATTGTGAGCGAGAGTAATGATTACTAACCTCTTGAAAAACATCTTGTAGGTGTTGCCTCACAAGAAACGAACACCCTCTATTGGTATCCACACTCGAATGCATCGAACAGATTTGCCTGGGGTGCTAGCTCCCTTCTATGGCAGCTAGGGTTAGAGAAAATGTTTTTTTTCTCTCTTTTCTTTATCTCTCAAAGTGACGCCTCACTTTCTAGTGTGTCTCTTAGGATTACAAACCTTACATATCATATGTATATATAGTTAGCCTAACCCTAATTAAGAGAGAGAGAGAGATAATTTCAGGCTTATATATTTCTTATTAAAATAAGAAATACTTTATTTTTTATTTAAAATAAAATATAATATTAATCCTAATTAATATTTATTTATTTCATTATTTATTTCTAACTTTAATTTGTCATAAAATAAAATTTGAAATGCCCGAATTAACCCTTAGTCCATTCATCACATTCTATATGTGCGATCTAATAGGTTCATATTATGTTGGCCATGGGCCCTAATTCCATCAAGGGCCCACAAGTCATAAGTGGTCTCTAGCAAGACATTATGACTATCCAAATAATATGAATATCAATAATTCAATTTTAACCTAATGGAACATGTTATAATCCCTTTGTCACATGATATCTTGTTTGAACATAAGTTATGGTCCATGTCAAACTTATATAGTTCAAACATATAATTTTTCGATCACTAAGTAGACTAATAAAATCAAATGACATTGATCTCATCATCAATTCATTTGAGCACGGCCATGCATTTCTCAGTCCTACTTAGCGAATGGTCCAATAGATATCTCTCTCATAAGAGAGGGATAAATTTCATCTTGATTATTCATTATCCTCTACATGATTCTCATCATGTCCAATCATAACCTTTATTATTATCCGATTAAAGATAATGTTTAGTTATGTTAAAACATAATGTTCTTCATGTAGGATACTATTATAATCTTAGGTCTAAGGATCAATAACATAACTATTATAAGATCACCCATGACATTAATCCATGTAGTATCTCATAGTGGATCAATCCAGTACTCTATTATCTAACGAGTACCTACAAGTTTGATTTATATCACCATATATAATTATCCCATAATTATCAATCAAACTCGTACTAGTTTTATTTATCATTAATCCTTTAATGATAAATAACTAGGGATAGTCAAAATAACATTAAATTATTATTTACAAATATTATGGCCCTGTTTACTTGTAGAAAACAGGGTCTGTTTTCTAAAAAAAATTTCTGTAAAAAATAGAAAATAGAAATTTATGTTTACTTAACGTTATTTTTCCAAATTAAAAATAGAAAACAATTTTTCTAATTTTCTAAAATATAAAAGAGTTTGGAGAACTAATTTTTTATGTTTTTCAAAATTTTCCTTTTTTGTAGAAAACACGCCTTATTTTGCGGGAACGAAGTCCTTTTCGATTCTTCTGCTTTTTTTTTAATCTTCCTAAAAACTCAACTCACATACTCTACTCTCAACTAAATTAGATTATTGCAACCGAAAAAAAGATTTTGAAACGATTCAGTAGATTTGCTTCTCTTTATTTAAATGATTTGGAGACCATCTTGATTACTATGGGGGCTATTTAATGAGAAGATTACAGATTTATAGGTTTGTTTGCTCTTCTTTTCTCTTCTCAGTGTAAAATTTCTAGTATTAGTGTTTGGAACAATTTATTTAAGCTGAAATTTAGTATTGTTTTTTTGGATTGGGGATTTAGTTCCAACTTTAAAGTTTCTAATTAAGTTTTTGGGTTTTTTTCCTGCACAGGAACTTGAATCAACGGCAATGATTTTTGTTTAAGGTACCTTTTTCTACTCTTTAATTGTTGATGTTTGTTTATTTTACATTTTTGGATCTTCTAACATGAACGGTCACATCTGCAAGATCAATTCAGCTTGTTATCCAACTTTTTCTGTCTTTGTTCATGTTTGAATTTTCTTTCTCCTCTATTTTGATAACGTACGGTGTTTTCAATTTAGGCGTTTTAGACTGTTAATTACAATTTAAAAGGAGCAGCACATGATCTGCTGAATTAGATCATATGAACAAATATCTAATTATTTTTAATTATAAATGTTTATGTGAAAAAAAATTGGGAAATTGAAAATTATCCTATTAAAGTGGCTCATCTACCTCTGTTGCTGTGTAAACCTTTTTTGGCAATTTTAATTGGCATGAGATCAACGGAGTGTTGAAGATGGATCTAGCAAGAGTTTTTTCATAGAGGGAACTGCCTGAATTATCAGATATTTCATGACAATTTGACTGTTGCGTTTAAGAAAATTGTTGATGTAACACCCTTACTGTAACAGTCTTATCGGACAAGTGATTGGTCGAAATTTTTTTTTTTTCAACACTTAATTCCTTTAACTTAACATTAACTTAACAACCTTCATGCATATAACTTTCACTAATCCTTAGCCTATAACTTGTTCAGAAATTTTTATGTTTTAAATAAAATTTTGGCAATATAACAGCTATATTCTTAACTAGCCCCCTGAAAATTCAGACAATTACACAGCCTCTCAGAGGCACAACAGTTTATATCCAATCATATAACCCATCCATAGATATTATCAATCAACACCTGCATACCATCCATTCTCTGCAGTACTTCAGCCACATACTACTATATACAATACAAATAACGATTATCGATACAATATCGTTCTCATAACATAAAACATAATAGGTAAATATATATACATGCCACAAAATATTCTTTCTAGTTCTTCAACTTCAATCATCTTCTGTGTACCCACGCTCCAGACTAACTGTACCTGCACGCAATCAATCCTACGTGCTGAGCATTAAACATGCCCAGTGGTGACTAAAAATCATAGCATTTTCCTAAGTGATTTATTATCGATTTTTCTTATTTAATATCAATATTTATTTTATGAACAACTAACTTCTCATTTAACTTATAAACTTTCTTATGTTCTCAATTTAGTCCTTGAACTTCTCTTTTATTTCAAAAATGTCGTTATATACTATTAATTACTAGTTTGCCCTTTTATTCCTTATTTTCTTATCTTACCTTATTAATTTACTTATAATTTACTGATTGATCATTACTTTAACCTTTTTCATGTAAAATTATATTTTAGTCCTTTAACTTTATATGGTTGACTTTCTACCCAATTAATTGACCAAATTACCATTTTACCCTTATTACTTATTTCTCTTATTACTTTTACCAATTAATTTTACCTTTTAGAAAAATTACCATTTTACCCCTAAACTTCTAAATCCTTTTCATTTTAGTCCTTTTTCATATTAAACTTTCATTTTAGCTTTTCTTTTACACTTTTAACATTTTTTTTATCAATATGCCCCTAGTACAGACCCAACAGAAAACTCTCAGACCGGATATGCGGGATATGGACCCCATAGGGCCACAACAGAATGAGAAATGACCTCCAAAATCATCCCTCATATAACATATGAACATATAACAGTACGTATGAAAGATATACTATGGAGATCAGCGATCCAACCATAGTAAAGCAAGTCGCCATGACTCGCACCGCGGTATATGTATCCCTATGACCAGCCAATTATATCCTGAACTAGGTTTTACTGCCTGACTCTTTATAAGGGCACAAATTTTCTAAATTTTCCTTTTATTAGCTACTTTTTCATTATTTTTCTTACTTTTCATTCCTTGTCAATACAATATCAATACTTTATAATTACAGTCAATCTTATTTACACATACTACGAAATATTTCGCAGTAGTTCACCATGTAATCAATAAATTATGGCATAATTCATTCAAATTTCACATTTTTCAACTAATACCTAATTAATATTTATTCCGAAAATATCATTTAATTCCCATAAATTCTCTAAAAAATCATACCTACTTATTTCTCATCAATATTGACATTAGAATGCCTAAAATCATTAAATCACTTAAAATCACATTGTTTTCTCTTGAATTACCATTCGGTTTCTACTACAACTATACCATATAAATTACTTTAAATTCATTCAAAGGTTCTAATACACATATTTAAGTCCCCTAATACATAAATATAGCATTATTTTCAATTTTGCTTTTACTATATGAGATTTTCCTTAAGAAAACTAAAGGAAATTCACTTAATTCTTAGGGAAATAAAAGGATTAATTAGTCAAAAACCTTTTTTTAAGGATTAGCCTTGCCTAGAATTCTTTTCCTTTCCTTTAGCTTGAAAAATTTGCTCCTCTTCTTGGATTCCTTCACAAACTGAAATTTCCATCAATTATAACTCAATTATTTTGACCTCAAATGATAAATTTAACAGCAAAAATGAACTCTAGGCACCCAAGAACTAGTAGTAGGCACCTAAAAACTAATTAAAAATCAATAACTTCACATACCTAACTTTGACACCAAAACTTTAACCTTGATTTCTCTTGATTTCCTTCCTTGAATCAAGGATTAGAGCTGATGAAGGTACTATAGAGAGGCTGAAATCACTTATTAGGCTTTGATTTGGTGAGAATTGATGAAGAATTGAAAGAAAAGAGAGGAAATTGGGAGAGAAGGAATTCGGCCACTTATGAAGGAGAAGAAGGAATGAGTTGCTGCTGGAGATTTTTGGAGAAAGGCAGCTTATATATGGCTTATAAATGGGCTATGGGCTGGGCCTTAAATGGGCTTGAACTATTTAATTATTTAAGCCCGATAATTACCTGATAATTAGCCCTAATTAATTTCTCCCACTTTCCAGCTTCAATTCTCTTCAAATTTGATTCAATTATTCATATTACATTAAAAATAGGCTATACCTAAAATTTCAGCCCAATCGGAGTTCGTTTTGGGTCCGATTCAATTTTACCAGTCCGATTCAAAAATATCGGTATTCCCGAAAAATTTACTTTTTACTATCAAAATATTTTACATATTATTTTAGACACATATATAATTTTTTATAATTTTTAGAGTTTATTTGATATTTTTAATAGCCAAAACGACTAAAAATTTAATTAAAAACCCTAAACCCTAATTTCTCGATTTTCGTTCTTTCGGCTTTCGGAGGCATATTTGACCTCAAATTCACTTTAAATTTCAACCTTGGACTACCCGTGATGAGTACTTTCCAATAGTCTAATAAAATATTTTTCACTTTCGGGTGTCATTTTCAGCCCGGAGACACTATTCACTATCGGAAAGTACTATTCACGATCAGTCCGACGTTGAGGCCATTACAATTCTCCCCTACTAAAAATAAATTTCATCCTCGAAATTTACCTGATTCAAAAAGTAGAGGATACTGCTGTCTCATGGTTGCTTCCGGTTCCCAAATAGCTTCTTCCACATTGTGATGGTGCCATAAGACCTTCATTAATGGGACCTGCTTATTTCTTAATTGTTTAATCTCCCTAGCCAGGATCTTCACCGGTCTTTCTTTATAAGTCATATCAGACTGCACCTGAATATCCACTGGTGTAATAACATGGCTAGGGTCAGATCTGTACCTTCTGAGCATTGACACATGAAACACATCGTGGATCTTCTCTAACTCTGAAGGTAGCTTCAAACGATAAGCTACTAGACCTATTCGCTGAAGTATCTCGTAGGGCCCGATAAACCTTGGACTTAACTTTCCTTTCTTGCCAAATCTCAAGATTTTCTTCCATAGATATACTTTCAGAAAAACTTTATCTCTGACCTGAAACTCAATGTCTTTTCTCTTTAAATCTGCATAAGATTCCTGTCGGTCCATGGCTTCTTTCAACGGCCTTTGATATCCGTACCTTTTCTTCTGAATCACGAATCAAATCCCACTCGATCAACTTTTTTTCATTTTACTCTGTCCAATATAGAGGAGTTTTGCATTTTCTCCATATAAAGCCTCAAAAGCAGCCATCTTTATACTGGATTGATAACTATTATTGTAGGCAAATTCTGTAAGAGGCAGATATTTTTTTCCAACTGCTACCAAACTCTAGTACACAGCATCATAGCATATCCTCCAGAGTCTGAATTACCCTCTCTGACTGACCATCTGACTGAGGGTGGAAAGCTGAATTAAAGTGGAGTCTCGTACCCAAAGCTTCTTGTAGACTCTTCCAAAAATGAGAGGTAAACCTGGGATCCCTGTATGAAATGATAGATGATGGTACTCCATTGAAGTCTCACTATCTCATTAATATAGATTTCTGCCAATCTGGTCAAAGGATAATCCATCCGGACTGGCAAGAAATGAGCAGATTTGGTGAGTCGATCAATAATCACCTAAATAGCATCATGTTTCTTTTGAGTGACAGGCCAATCCTGTATGAAATCCATAGTGACTCTATCCCATTTCCATTCCGGTATCAAGATAGGATGAAGTAATCCAGAAGGGACCTAGTGCTCAACCTTTACTTGCTGACATATCAAGCATTTACTCACAAACCCTGTTACATCTCGCTTCATTCTTGGCCACCAGTAATAAGATTTCAAATTCTGGTACATCTTGTTACCTCCAGGATGCATAGCATAACTACTATGGTGTGCCTCTGTAAGGATATTTTTCTTCAGTTCTTCCTGATCTGGAACACAGAGTCTTTTCTTGTAATAAAGGCTTCCATCTTCACTTAGAGAATAGTCTCCTTTATTGACATCCTTTACTTTACTCATAATAGTTTTCAGTCGACCATCTTCTTTCTGAGCCATTTTCACTTGGTACACGAAATCTGGTTTCAATTGCATTTCTGCCATCAAAGCTCCATCTGACGCCATACTCAAACTAACATTTAAAGCTCGAAGAGCTACAAATAACACTATTAATCAATTACATATATCACTTACGTATATCAATTCATTTGAAACCATTTACATTACCTGTCATAAATTTTCTGCTAAGTGCATCAGCCACCACGTTAGCCTTTCCTGGATGGTAGTCGATAAAACAATCATAGTCTTTTATCAACTCCAACCAGCGTCTCTATCGGAGGTTAAGTTCTCTTTGAGTGAGCAAATATTTCAGACTCTTGTGATCAGTATAAATATAACATTTTGCACCATACAAATAGTGCCTCCATATCTTCAATGCAAAAACAATAGCTGCTAGCTCCAAATCATGAGTAGGATAATTCTTCTCGTGAGTCTTGAGCTGTCGAGAGGCATAAGCGATCACCTTACCTTCCTGCATCAAAACACAGCCTAGTCCATTTCTAGAGGCATCACTGTAGATCACAAAATCCTTGCTCCGCTCGGGTTGAGTGAGAATAGGAGCTTCAGTCAATATACTTTTAAGTTTCTCAAAATATTCTTGACATCTGTCAGTCCACACAAACTTGGTGTTCTTCTGTAATAATCGAGTAAGAGGGACTGCAATAATGGAGAAACCCTTTATAAACCTCCCGTAATATCCAGCTAACCCCAGGAGGCTTCTCACTTCCGTCACATTTGTAGGTGGCTTCCACTGGAGAATTGCTTTAATCTTTGATGGGTCCATTTTAATACCTTCTGTAGAGATCACGTGGCCTAAGAAAGATACTTCATTCAACCAGAAGTCACATTTACTGAACTTAGCATACAACTGTTTTTTTCTCAAAGTCTGTAGGACAATTTGCAAATGCTTATCATGTTCCTCTGGTGTTTTAGAATATACCAGAATGTCGTCGATGAAGACCACTACAAACTGATCCAGATAAGGATGAAAAACTCTGTTCATCAGATCCATGAAGGCAGCCGGCGCATTTGTAAGTCCAAATGGCATGACTAGAAACTCATAATGGCCATACCGAGTACGAAAAGCAGTCTTAGGTACATCTGCAGCTTTTACTCCCATTTGATAATAGCCTGATCTCAAGTCAATCTTTGAAAATACACCCGCTCCTTTCAGCTGGTCAAACAAGTCTTCAATGCGAAGAAGGGGGTATTTATTCTTTATGGTAACTTTATTCAACTGTCTGTAGTCGATGCATAGCCTGAGCGTCCCATCCTTCTTTTTAACAAATAGAACTGGTGCTTTCCAGGGAGAAACACTGGGTCTGATAAACCCCTTGTCAAGTAATTCTTGTAATTGAATCTTCAACTCCTTTAACTCTACTGGAGCCATCCTGTAAGGAGCAATGGATATGGGTGCAGTACCTGGAGCCACATTAATAGAAAATTCCACTTCTCTGTCAAGTGGTAAACCTGGTAACTCATCAGGAAACACATTTGGAAAATCTCTGACGGTGGGTACTTCTAACACCTTTGGGCTATCTTTCTTTGCCTCCACTGCATAACACATGTAGGCTATACATCCTTTCCTGATCAACCTCTTAGCTGCAGTAGCAGATATGACATCAGACAGATAATTATGTCGCACACCAACCACTATAATTTCTCGATCATCTTTAAGCTTTAACGTGACTCTTTTTCTTTTACAATCAACAGTCGCTTGGTGGGCGGATAGCCAATCCATCCCCATAATCACATCGAACTCATGGAAGGGCAACTCAATAAGATTTGCCAGGAATATATGTCCCTGGGCACTGATAGGACACTGTCTGTACACCTTATTTACCACTACACTATGCCCCAGAGGATTACTCACCAAGATATCCTGGTCCAAGAATGCCTCTTTCATCCCCTTATCCCGAGCTAATGCAGTACTAATATAGGAATGAGTCGAACTAGGATCTATCAAAGCATGAACTGAATCAGATAATAGAAGAAATGTACCTACTATCACATCTGGAGCATCCTCCTCCTCTCTGGCTCTGACAGCATAAGTCTGGCCTACAGATCTCCTCTGACCCTGAGATGATTGCCTAGCTGGTCTAGAGGCTGATGTAATGGGGGCAGCTCCCCTACCACGACCTCTCGGTACAGAGGACCCAGTACCTGATGCTGGAGAAGTAATTGAAGCAGTCGGTAATGCCGGACAATCTTTAATCTGATGCTCCTTGGATCCACATCTAAAACATGCTCCAGTCTGGAATCTGCATTCCCCATAATGAAATTTACCACAATAATCACAAGCTGCAGCTGTCCCACTATCTCTATCTCGAGGGGTGCTGGCTGCTGGAGTAGCTGGACCTCTGCCACATGCAGCACTACCCCGACCTCGTCCTACTGGAACTGGAGGACGACTCTGAGGTGTAAATGATCCCTTTGACTTTTTACTCTGATCACCCTTTCCACTCGACTGTCCTTGCTTTCTCTTTTGCTGAAATCGAGACTGCCTCTCAGCCTGTTCAGTCTGGATGGTCTCTAACTTAATAGATGCCTCTACCATGGCTCTCAAAGTAGGGTACTGCTGGGTCCCTATAATTTGTCTGAGCTCGGTGTGCAATTCCCTCTCAAACCTCTATCGCAGCTTTTCATCTGTAGTCTGACTTTTATCAAGATATGCATTGAGGCACTCAAACTCGCGCTCATACTCAGCCACTGCTCTATTACCCTGCCTAAGCCTCCAAAAGGCATCTTGCATAGCCAACTTGTATTCTGACCCAACATATTTTAACTCAAACTGAGACACAAAGAAGTCCCAAGTCAACTGATCCGCTGGGGTGTGCCTCCTAACTGAATCCTACCAAACAAAAGCTGGTCCTTGTAATAAAGCAACTATACCTTCCAGCTTCTCTTCTACCGAACTGTTTGTGATTTTAAAAAGCCTCTTTATCTTAAATAACCAATTTTCAGCCTGAGACGGTGTCAAAGGATCCATTCCAGAGAAGTCTTCAGCTCCTAACCTTTTTAACCGTTCCAGAATGGGTCTTCTTCTAGGTGGAGCTGGCTGAACCTGAACAACAATATGGGAAGACTGAGCCTGACCTGCTTGTAGTCGTTGCTGAATGTAGTCAGCCATAAGATTAAGGAAGTCTGGATGTGGGGGTGGAGGTGGCACTGCTGGAGAGGAAGCCTGCTGCTGTGGGGCCTCCTGTTATCCAGTACCTATTGAAGCTTCACTTTCTCCATCCCCCACCTGTCTATCTCGATCCGATGACATCTTTACACTATAAAACAGAAAAAAGCAGGTACACATTAGATTTCCATCACACTTTATTACTTACAATTGGCATGTATATATAGACAAATAAATCATCCTTATTCCCACTCCGATCTTAGGACCTGCTAAACCAATGCTCTGATACCACAAAATGTAACACCCTTACTATAACAGTCTTATCGGACAAGGATTGGCCGGAAAATTTTTTTTCTTTCAACACTTAATTCCTTTAACTTAACATTAACTTAACAACCTTCATGCATATAACTTTCACTAATCCTTAGCCTATAACTTGTTCAGAAATTTCTATGCTTTAAATAAAATTTTGGCAATATAACGGCTATATTCTTAACTAGCCCCCTAAAAATTCAGACAATTACACAGCCTCTCAGAGGCACAACAGTTTATATCCAATCATATAACCCATCCATAGATATTATTAATCAACACGTGCATACCATCCATTCTCTGCAGTACTTCAGCCACATACTACTATATACAATACAAATAATGATTATCGATACAATATCATTCTCATAACATAAAACATAATAGGTAAATATATATACATGCCACAAAATATTCTTTCTAGTTATTCAACTTCAATCATCTTCTGTGTACCCACGCTCCAAACTAACTGTACCTGCACGCAATCAATCCTACGTGCTGAGCATTAAACATGTCCAGTGGTGACTAAAAATCATAGCATTTCCCTAAGTGATTTATTATCGATTTTTCTTATTTAATATCAATATTTATTTTATGAACAACTAACTTCTCATTTAACTTATAAACTTTCTTATGTTCTCAATTTAGTCCTTGAACTTCTCTTTTATTTCAAAAATATCGTTATATACTATTAATTACTAGTTTGCCCTTTTATTCCTTATTTTCTTATCTTACCTTATTAATTTACTTATAATTTACTAATTAATCATTACTTTAACCTTTTTCATGTAAAATTACATTTTAGTCCTTTAACTTTATATGGTTGACTTTCTACCCAATTAATTGACCAAATTATCATTTTACCCTTATTACTTATTTCTCTTATTACTTTTACCAATTAATTTTACCTTTTAGAAAAATTACCATTTTACCCCTAAACTTCTAAATCCTTTTCATTTTAGTCCTTTTTCATATTAAACTTTCATTTTAGCTTTTCTTTTACACTTTTAACATTTTTTTATCAATATATCCCTAGTACAGACCCGACAGAAAACTCTCAGACCGGATATGCGGATGTGGACCCCGTAGGGCCACAACAGAATGAGAAATGACCTCCAGAATCATCCCTCATATAACATATGAACATATAACAGTACGTATGACAGATATACTATGGAGATCAGCGATCCAACCATAGTAAAGCAAGTCGTCATGACTCGCACCGCGATATATGTATCCCTATGGCCAGCCAATTATATCCTGAACTAGGTTTTACTGTCTGACTCTTTCTAAGGGCACAAATTTTCTAAATTTTCCTTTTATTAGCTACTTTTTCATTCTTTTTCTTACTTTTCATTCCTTATCAATACAATATCAATACTTTATAATTACAGTCAATCTTATTTACACATACTACGAAATATTTCGCAGTAGTTCACCATGTAATCAACAAATTATGCCATAATTCATTCAAATTTCACATTTTTCAACTAATACCTAATTAATATTTATTCCGAAAATATTCATTTAATTCCCATAAATTCTCTAAAAATTCATACCTACTTATTTCCATCAATATTGACATTAGAATGCCTAAAATCACTTAAAATCACATTATTTTCTCTTGAATTACCATTCGATTTCTACTATAACTATACCATATAAATTACTTTAAATTCATTCAAAGGTTCTAATACACATATTTAAGTCCCTAATACATAAATATAGCATTATTTTCAATTTTGCTTTACTATATGAGATTTTCCTTAAGAAACCTAAAGGAAATTCACTTAATTCTTAGGGAAATAAAAGGATTAATTAGTCACAAACCTTTTTTTATGGATTAGCTTTGCCTAGACTTCCTTTCCCTTTCTTTAGCTTGAAAAATTTGCTCCTCTTCTGGGATTCCTTCACAAACCGAAATTTCCATCAATTATAACTCAATTATTTTGACCTCAAATGCTAAATTTAACAGCAAAAATGAACTCTAGGCACCCAAAACTAGTAGTAGGCACCTAAAAATCAATTAAAAATCAATAACTTCACATACCTAACTTTGATACCTAAACTTTAACCCTTGATTTCTCTTGACTCCTTCCTTGAATCAAGGATTAGAGCTGATAAAGGTACTATAGAGAGGCTGAAATCACTTTAGTAGGCTTTGATTTGATGAGAATTGATGAAGAATTGAAAGAAAAAGAGAGGAAATTGGGAGAGAAGGAATTCGGCCACTTATGAAGGAGAAGAAGAAATGAGTTGCTGCTGGAGATTTCTGAAGAAAGGCAGCTTATATATGGCTTATAAATGGGCTATGGCCTAGGCTTTTCTCCCACTTTCCAGCTTCAATTCTCTTCAAATTTAATTCTATTATTCATATTACATTAAAAATAGGCTATACCTAAAATTTTAGCCCAATCGGAGTTCGTTTCGGATCCGATTCAATTTTATCGGTCCGATTCAAAAATATCGGTATTCCCAAAAAATTTATTTTTTACTACCAAAATATTATACATATTATTTTAGGCACATATATAATTTTTGATAATTTTTGGACTTTATTTGATATTTTTAATAGCCAAAACGACTAAAAATTTAATTAAAAACCCTAAACCCTAATTTCTCGGTTTTCGTTCTTTTGGCTTTCGGAGGCCTATTTGACCTCAAATTTACTTCAAATTTCAACCTTGGACTACCCGTGACTAGTACTTTTCAATAGTCCAATAAAATATTTTTTACTTTCGGGTACACTATTCACTGTCTGAAAGTACTATTCACGATCAGTCTGACGTTGAGGCCATTACAGTTGATGTATTGTGTTTGTATCTGGCTGGAACCAAGTTGATTTTTTTCTGCTTTAACCTCGTGATTGGCAGTTTAGATTGAATGTAAGAAAATAATAACTTGGAAACTTGTAATGGTGGACTCGGCTGGGATTTGAGCCCTTTGGTTGTGACTTTTTGATTGGAACTTGAAAAATATTTGGCAGTGGTGGAGGTGATATTTGATTGTTCTCTTAGGGCTGGAATGCTCTGTTGGTTGGTGGTTGTTATCATGGTTTTGTCTTTTGTTTTGATGGGCGGGGTTGCTGAATGGTTTTAGAGTGTAAAATTTTGTTGGAACCTGAGAAATTTTCCTATCTGATGTTTTAATTAGGCTTTAATTAAATTGTTGGCCTTTTACTCGTAATAGCTTAATGAGTTTCCTTGCAGGACTGTTTTAATGGTGGTGGTCTGGTGGTTGGTATCAAAAGATGGAGCTGCCATCTGCTAATCTTTTTTATGCTCTCTAACTATTTCATTATAGGTTGATGATTTAGATGGTTTAGTCTACTGCTCATTTGCCCTGCAAATTCTAGAATTCCTTCTTGAGGATATTATGTTTTGTGTTTAAGCTAATGGGGCTGCTCTGAATTTTATCATGAATTTTGTTCTGCTGTTTTGTTGTTTTTGTTTTCATCTGCTGTCTTTGTGGACTGCCTAGGCTCCGTTTGCTACAATTTTAGTTGACTGAAACTCAACATTTTGTTGCTTTCTTTGGCTCATTTGTTAGCCATCTATTAATAAGACTCTCTTGGCTTATAAAAAAAAGCTGACAATGTGTGATTTATGACAAAACAATGGGTCAAGGAAAATATATTTAACATGAGTTATGGAAGAGATGTCATAAGTTAGTAAGAAAGTGTTTGCTTACAAAATTAATTATATTAACCTCATAATGGAACTTGGTTAGAATTTTGAGAGAGAGTTTAATTGAAGAAACTGATTTTTGTGTTCTCTTTCATTGGCAGAAAGGTGTGATTGTTGATTTGTAGTTGAGGATTCACTCTTAGTCTTGAAAAGGCCTGCTGTGTAATGCATATTCTTATTGTCTATCGTATATTACATTTTATGTCAGATTGACTTCCTATACTTCACTATCTACAAGTACATTTTAGCAGCAGGTGGTTTATAATTCTTTCTATTTGAGTGCTAAAGGTTGGAATGATTGCACAGGATAATGTTGTTCAAGCTGCCCTTAAGATAAAACGTGCTACTGAGAGTTCAAGATGATATTTTGGATCTCATAAACTTATGGTCTGTAGCCATGTTCATTCTACTGCTGCTACTGATTTGATTATTAGTTGGTTGTTCTAGTTTAATGTAGATTGCATCATTTTTTACAACCAATATTTAACTGTAAGTTATAAATTAATACATATATAAGCTTGGAAAATCGAAGACAAATTTTGGAGAATGAAATTATACTTGGCAGTAATCCAATGCCAAGTTGTTGTATCAGAAACAGCATTCTTATTGTTTTTACTACATAGATTTGCAAGGGTGTATACATGGATAAAGTACTTTCACATACTAATTCATATTATCTGTTATTATCAAGTTAAAGAATTTGCTATTGTGAATAAGAACTTCAGTAGTTTCTGTTCAATTTGGGTTAGTTTCATTCATTAATTAATTTCAGCTCCATCCTTCTATTTTTAATATAAAATCAGTAAAATTTGTATTTTCTGTTTCACGAAAGTTACATTATCAAATTTAGAAAATCTTTTGATGTCAAGAGCAAAAATTATTTTTAACAATCCCAATGACTTGATAAGAGAATTTCTATACAAGATTTCTGATAAAAGAGGTTTTTACTGTCAAATTAGCACATTAAATTTGAAATGGTAGAGGGGATTTAATTTTTAAAAGTTTAGAGAGATTAATTGAGAGTATTGGGATCTCAAGAATTTATCAATATTAAATTTAATTAAAACATTTTAATAAATTTATAATTTAATTATATATATGTATTATTTCAATTTTAAAAATTAAAATATAAATCTCTTTTTAATAATATAGAATTTAATTTTTTAATTTAGAAAATATTTTCCATTTTTAATAAATGAACACGTTTTCTTATTTTTCTATTTTCTATTTTGAAGAAAATAATTTTTCATTTATTGATAGGTGAACACATTTTTCATATTTTCTATAAAAAATAAATACTCCAATTTTTTAAGAAAATAGAAAATAGAAAATAAAATACTGTTTTCTGTAAGTAAATGCACCCTATTATATTCTAACATGCCAAAATATAATAACATGGAGAAAACCCAATTTTATAAAATGAAATGTGATATTACATAAAGAACCAAACATATGGCCTAGGGCATAACCACTAACAATCTCCCACTTGTACTAGGCCTAATCATATAAGTGTTTAATACCCATGAACCTAGTATGATTATCATGTTTGGCTTGTGGGAGAGCCTTTGTAAGTGGATCAGTAATGTTGTCATCTGTTGGTACTTTGTATATTTTAACATCTCCTCTTTCAATGATTTCTCGAATAAGATGAAAGCACCTGAGTATATGTTTGGATCTTTGATATGGGATCTAGGCTCTTTAGCCTGTGCTATAGCACCATGATTATCATAATAAAGGTCTATAGGATTTATGATACTAGGAACTACTCCCAATTCAGCAATAAATTTCTTGATCCTTACTGCTTCCTTAGCTACATCTGATGCTGCTTTATACTCAGCTTCTATTTTAAAATCAGCGACAATGCTTTGTTTAGAACTTTTCCAGCTAACAATACCTCCATTTAACAAAAACACATATCCAAACTACGATCTATAATCATCTTTGTCAAATTAAAAGCTTGCATCTGTGTAACCATTTATTACTAGCTCATCTTCC
The DNA here is from genome assembly GCA_037975025.1 of Excoecaria agallocha. Taxonomy (NCBI): domain Eukaryota; kingdom Viridiplantae; phylum Streptophyta; class Magnoliopsida; order Malpighiales; family Euphorbiaceae; genus Excoecaria; species Excoecaria agallocha. The sequence continues at coordinate 3,286,565 of CM075810.1, read as the reverse complement.
AATCCTTCATACACTAAGAATGCATCCTTAGTTCTTCTTAAGTACTTAAGGATATTCTTAACTGTTGTCCAGTGACTTTCACTAGGATCTAATTGGTATCTGCTTGTCATGCTCAATGCATATGAAACGTCTGATCTAGTACATAACATGGCATACATGATAGATCCTATAGCCGAGGCATAAGGAATCATACTCATACGATCTCGCTCATCAGATGTCATAGGACACTGAGTCTTGCTAAGAGTAATGCCATGAGACATTGGTAAAAATCCTCTTTTAGAATTTTGCATATTGAACCTATTCAGCACCTTATCTATATAAGTACTTTGACTCAGACCAATTATCCTTTTAGATCTATCCCTATAGATCTTAATTCCAAGGATATAAGGAGCTTCACCTAGATCTTTCATTAAAAAAGATTTTCCTAACCAATCTTTGGTCTTTTGCAATGTAGGGATATCATTCCCAATGAGTAATATGTCATCGACATACAAGATTAGAAACATTACTACACTCCTATTAACCTTTTTGTACACACAAGATTCATCTTTATTTTTTATGAATCCAAACTCTTTGATAGTTTCATGAAAATGAAGATTCGAGCTTCGAGAAGCTTGCTTTAGTCCATAAATGGATATTTGCAGCTTGCATACCTTTTTGGAATTCTCATGATGAACAAAACCTTCAGGTTATGTCATATACACATCCTCAAGTAATTTTCCATTAAGAAACACTATTTTGACATCCATTTGCCATATTTCATAGTCATATTATGCAGCAATGGCAATTAAAATTCTTATTGATTTAAGCATTGCGACTGGAAAAAAAGTTTCATCATAATCAATACCATGAGTTTGCTTGAAACCTTTTGCAACAAGTCTTGCCTTAAAGGTATGTACTTTCCCATCCATGTCAGTTTTCTTCTTGAAAACCCATTTGCACCCAATGGTTTTAATTCCTTCAGTTGGATCAATCAAGTTCCAAACATGATTGTCATACATAGATTGCATTTCAGATTTTATGGCCTCTAGCCATTTCTTAGAGTCTGGACTTAACATAGCATCTTGATAGGTAGTAGGCTCATCTTGATCCATAAGCATTACTTCATGACTATCTGTTACGAGAAATCTATATCTCTCAGGTTGATGTCGTTCCCTATTAGATCTATGCAATTATTGTGTAACTTACACAGTTCCACAACTATTTGTGAAACTTGTTGAGTTTCCATCGATGGTCCTATGCCATTTTATGGTTCTCGAATTTCATTGAGTTTTACTTTACTTCCACTGGTTCTTTTAGAAATAAATTCTTTTTCTAAAAAGACACCATTTCGAGCAACAAACACTTTATTCTCAGAGGGATTATAAAAGTAATATCCTTTAGTTTCTTTAGGATATCCCACAAAAAGGCATTTATCAGATTTTGGTGCTAATTTATCTGAGACTTGTCATTTGACATAAACCTCATAGCCCTAAATCTTTAAAAAAGATAGACTAGGAGTTTTTTCAGTCCATATCTCATATGGTGTCTTTTCAACTGCTTTGGATGGAACTCGGTTCAGAGTGAATGCAGTTGTTTCTAATGCATATCCCTAAAAGGACAAAGGAAGATCTGTTTGACTCATCATTGATCAAACCATATCTAATAAAGTTCGATTCCTCCTTTTAGAAACACCATTCCATTGTGGCATCCCTGATGGAGTTAATTGTAAAACGATTCCATAATTTTTTAGATGATTATCAAACTCTTGGCTCAAGTATTCTCCACCTTGATCAGATCGGAGTGCTTTAATAGTTTTACCAAGTTGATTTTGAACTTCATTTTGAAAAGTTCTGAACATTTCAAAAGATTCATGTTTATGTTTCATTAGATAGACATAGCCATATCTACTGAAATCATTGGTGAAAGTAATGAAGTGTTGAAATCCTCCCCTGGCATTTGGGCTTAATGGACCACATACATCAGTATGTATAAGGCCCAACAAGTTAGTGGCCCTTTCATTATGTCCAGTGAAGGGATCTTTTGTCATTTTGCCTAATAAACAAGATTCATAATTGTCAAATGATTCAAAATCAAATGATTCCAAAAGTCCAACTTGGTGGAGTTTTGATATGCATTTCTCATTTATGTGACCAAGGCGACAATGCTATAAATATGTTTTATTCAAAACATTGGGTTTAGATTTCTTTGTAGTTATGTTATAGATATCCTGATTGTTGGATATTTCTAGATTTAAGAGATAAAGGCCACTATATGAATCTGCAATACAATAAAGCATATCATCATAATAAATAGAACATTTTTTATTCTTAATAAGAAAAGAAAAACCTTTATCATCCAAACAAGAAACTGAAATAATATTCCTGCTCAAAGTAGGAACATAAAAGCAATTGTTCAAAACTAATAAAAGCCCTTTGGGCAAAGTCAATTCATAAGTCCCTACGGCTAAAGCAGCAACTCTTGCTCCATTTCCAACTCGTAGGTTGACTGGTGTCTAACAAGTGTACTAGATCGGCTAGTAATACAGGAAAATATAGATTAAGACCCCAAATATCGTACCTAATGGAACATGGATTGCTGAGAATAATATCTATGTATGAATTAAATTAATTTGAGATTATTTCCCAAATGTTTTTGATTTAAAAGCAAAAATTAAACAAAATAAACAATGAAACAAAACAAACGCTAAAAATAAATTAACATGAATTGAAAATAAAACAATAATTGAAATTCTCTTGCTAAAGAAACTATCCACCTTAACTTTCATTGTCATAACTTAAATTCAAAAGGAACACCAGTGATTATGAAGAATTCAGATAAATAAAACCAGATAACTTTACTCAAGACTATCATTCCAAGCATTAAAATTCTCTTATTCAGAACAATTCAACACTTAGCATAAAAGTCCGAATTAATCCTCCTAGATGTCTATTAAAGCCTTTTTCAAGAGATTTAACATTCACCTATTCTTAGTTCTTCCTCTCTTAGTATTAACCAATAAAATTAACACATAATTACCTCATATTTCGGATAATAATCATGCATAAATATTAAAGAGTTAACCCAAGAACATGCAAATCGTTAACTATGTCAAAATCAATTTTTAGTTATTTATTCAATAAATCAATAATCAATCTAAACACAATCAAATATAAGAATATGCTTAAAACCAAGAAATAATTAACCGATATTGAAATTAAGCTCAAAATAAAGTCATAATAATGAAAATATAAGATATCAAGAATCCATTAGCAAAAGAAGAAAAACTACTTCCTAAACATATTTAAAAACTAAAACAAAGTTGAAAAGAAAAATAAAAACTGGAAAAACTAGAAAAAAAAGTAAAACTAAAACTAAAGAACTCTACTAGTTCTTCTAATTGGTTCCTCTAATTTCCTAATTGATCCTCCTTCTTTGGTGTTTAGAGTTGTCTATTTATAGGCAAAATATGTTGTAGAAGCCTCCTAAACTTCCTCAATCGGAGTAGGAAGAGAATCTTTCTTGAATTGGAAAAATCACAAATCCTTCGCTTCATGGGAGACTCAACACGTGGCCATGTGTTTTTCTTTGTAAATGCCCACGTGGCCATGTGTTGTTCTTTGAAGAAAATCACGTGGCCATGGGTTCCCTTTGGCTTTTCTTCACGTGGTCACGTCTTCTCATGTTTCTTTCTTCACGTGGCCATGTCTTCTTCTTCATTTATTTTCACGTGGCCATACATCGAACTTCTGGACCTCACGATCACTAATTAACATGAATTTCTAAATTCACAGTTTTGGCCCAAATCTTCTTGCATTTTTATAATTAAGTCCTTTTTCTTGCAAAATAACCCTAAAAAACACCAAAATTTACAATTAACTCCAAAAACATAAAATTAACCAATTAAACTCAAATTCAACCTAATTAACACAAAATTAACTCAATTAAACACCTAAAAACATACTAAAAATATCATATAAATCACCATTATCAAATACCCCACACTTAGACTTTGCTCGCCCTCGAGCAAATTAGAACAATCCAACTTCTCAAAATAATCAAACTCAAATAAAGAATTATGCATTTTAAAACCAAGCTTAGCAATTAACAAGAGCACTTAATAAAATTTTTAACTAGAATAAATTCAACCAAGACAATATAAGTTAGTTTTCTTGTGTGTGTGCAAGATCAAAACATTTTAAGTATTTTAAAAATCAAAACACCAATGCAAATTCATAGTCAAGTTTAGAATGAATGTATACATGAGTATACACATGGTTTCGCGCTTGAAACTCTAGAAACACCATAAACCTCTCCTTTAGCTCCGGAACCCGAAGGTCATCTCCGCTAAACAACTCAAAAACAAATCTTAGAATCACTTAGGTCTTTTAAAGGTTGTAATGGGGCTAAGGTATTGGTTATCAAAGAATGGATAAAAGATCAACAATAAGAATAGCCACTTTAAGATAAAATAGACTAATAATTCCCAAATTCACCCCATTAACTTAATTAATAAAGAACTTAGCCAAAATTTTCCAATCTTTCATAATTCAAAGTACAATCTTAAAATTCTCTCAATTTCACCATTCATACCCTTTTAGAAGTCATATCTATTTTTTCTTGTAACTACCCCACACTTAAGATTTTGCCATACATGCTAGCTTTATTTCAATATTTCTTTCTTCTTTTCTTTCTTCTTTTTTTCTCTCTCTTTTTTTCTCTTTCTTCTTTTTTTTCTTTTTTTTGTCTTTTCTTTATTTTTTTTCACTAGCTTTGATGTTGGCAATACAATAATAACATGGGTGATCAAAAAGTCACAATTTACTATTCACTTGACTTTAACAATAGTCCTTGATAATAAAATTCAAAATTATCTTACTACACTCATCAAACTACTCAATTTCTATTAATTCATCCAATCCTAGAGTGGCCAATTCTAGAAGGAAAGATAAAAGCTTTTTAGGTTATATGGTAAAATAAATGAGTGTAACAAGAAAAATAAATATGGTACGCATTAAGCTTACCTCATTAGGCTAAAAAATGGCTAACAAAGGATAAATATGCATATAGGGTAGGAAAACAAGTTAAGATATGGCTTAACAATAAAAACATTGCCTAGATCACTTTCCAAGTTATTTTGAGTTGCTTTTATGCTTTGAAGGGTGATAAGGAAGGCTCTAGTGTTCTAAAATTCATCACTTAACTATTTCATGCATTGATTTTCTTTAAGTTCAAAAACTGGTCTTAAGTGCTCAAAAATGTAGAAACTAAAAAATGTAAGCCAAATTGAATATTAAACTAGCCAAAATTTTATTAAATAACATGCTTGTTCTAATGCTCAACAAGAATTTTAAACATTGCACATTCTAAATTCAAGTTCAATATGTTCAATTTTTGAGAAAAAACTAGGGCGAACTAAACTAAATGTATAATGAATGATAAATGAATAAACTAAACTAACATGCAAGATAAAAACTAAATATGCAAACTAAAAACAAAACTAAACAACTAAACCAAAAACAAAAATGACTAAAACAAAATAATTCATAAGTAAGAAAATGAGTAAGGTAAGAAAAACTCCCTTAATTGGATCTTTAAAATCTAGCTCAGCTGAGCTCTATCCCCCTCTTTAAAATCTTGTTGTCCTCAGCAAAGTATTAAAAATTTCAGCACACTTTATCACTTTTGAGAAACAAGTTAGTGACCAAGAAAAATGTAAGCTCACCACACTTAGAACCATAATCAAGTCAAAAAGAAGGCAAGAGGTCAATGGAATTAAGTTAACAAGCAAACATGCCTCTAAACCCAATGTAGTGCAATAAACAAGACTTAATAATCATGGTAACTAAGCGAAGAAATGTAACTAGGCCAACTTGCTTAAGTGCTCATTGTTTCCTATCGATAGGTGACAAGGTGGACAGTGTATAAATGCATAATCTCAAGTGTAAAGATAATTGGTGATGGTTAGGCTTAAATAAAAGGAAGAGAAAGATTTTAATTGGTCATGGTAAGCACAAAAGAAAATAAGCCAATTCAAATACAAACTCAACCTATATGAAGCCACAATGAAGTTCAATGTCAAACAATAAGTAGCTAAAAGTAAATGCAATGCATAACTGAAAATCAATCTCTAAGCAAACTTATATTCAACACTAATGAAACCTATGCCAATTTATTTGAATTAAGCTCATCAAGTACATCATGCAAATGAAAAACTAAGTGTGTGTGCCTTAGTGGAAAGGTGTGTGCTTGGGTAAGAAATGAAGTGTAACATGTTTTATCACAAAAGTCCCAATTAGCCATGCCATGCATCATAAAGATATTAATGAAAATCAAGTCATCCATATTATGCTCAATTGAATGTATATATAAAAAAAATGATGTAACAAAACTGTCAGGTAATGACTTTAGTAAAATTTAAGGCGCTAGGATTAGATAACAAGGCGGTCCGCTAGTAATACAGGGAAATATAGATTAAGATCTCAAATATCATACCCAAAGAAACATGGATTGCTAAGAATAATATCTATATATGAATTAAATTAATCCAAGATTATTTCCCAAATGTTTTTAATTTAGAAGCAAAAATTAAATAAAATAAACAATGAAACAAAACAAATACTAAAAATAAATTAACATGAATTAAAAACAAAACAATAATTGAAATTCTCTTGCTAAAGAAACTATCCACCTTAACTTTCATTGTCATAACTTAAATTCAAAAGGAACACCAATGATTATGAAGAATTCAGATAAATAAAACTAGATAACTTTACTCAAGATTATCATTCCAAGCATTAAAATTCTCTTATTCAGAACAATTCAACACTTAGAATAAAAAGTCTGAATTAATCCTCCTAGATATCTATTAAAGCCTTTTTCAAGAGATTTAACTTTCACCTATTCTTAGTTCTTCCTCTCTTAGTATTAACCAATAAAATTAGCACATAATTATCTCATATTTCGGATAATAATCATGCATAAATATTAAAGAGTTAACCCAAGAACATGCAAATCATTAACTATGTCAAAATCAATTTTTAGTTATTTATTCAATAAACCCATAATCAATCTCAATACAATCAAAGATAAGAATATGCTTAAAATCAAGAAATAATCAACCGATATTGAAATTAAGCTCAAAATAAAGTCATAACAATGAAAATATAAGATTTCAAGAATCCATTAGCAAAAGAAGAAAAACTACTTCCTAAACATATTTAAAAACTAAAACAAAGTTGAAAAAAAATAAAAACAGAAAAACTGGAAAAATCTTTAAAACTAAAACTAAAGAACTCTACTAGTTCTTCTAATTGGTTCCTCTAATTCCCTAATTGATCCTCCTTCTTTGGTGTTTAGAGTTGTCTATTTATAGGTAAAATATGTTGCAGAAGCCTCCTAAACTTCCTCAATTAGAGTAGGAAGAGAATCTTTCTTGAATTGGAAAAATCGCAAATCCTTCGCTTTATGGGAGACTCAACACGTGGCCATGTGTTTTTCTTTGTAAATCCCCACGTGGCCATGTGTTGTTCTTTGAAGAAAATCATGTGGCCATGGGTTCCTTTTTGCTTTTCTTCACGTGGTCACGTCTTTTCATGTTTCTTTCTTCAAGTGGCCATGTCTTCTTCTTCATTCATTTTCACGTGGCCATGCATCGAACTTCTGGACCTCACGATCACTAATTAACATGAATTTTCCAAATTCACAGTTTTGGCCCAAATCTTCTTGTCTTTTTACAATTAAGTCCTTCTTCTTGCAAAATAACCCTGAAAAATACCAAAATTTACAATTAACTCCAAAAACATAAAATTAACCAATTAAACTCAAATTCAACCTAATTAACACAAAATTAACTCAATTAAACACCTAAAAACATACTAAAAACACCATATAAATCACCATTATCAAAGGTCAACTTCGCCCTTTTTCAATTGTCTACTCTTTTTGAGTCCCTACACATTTGTACAAATGTGAGATCCACATCCAGTATCTAATACCCAGGAAGTAAAAGTAGATAAATTTATTTCTATAACATAAATATCTGATGATGTAGTCTCACTACTCTTCTTCTTCTTCTTCTTCTTCTTCAATTCTTTCAAGTAGAGCTTGCATTTCCTCTTTTAATGACCAGGTTCATTGCAATAGAAGCAAACTTCTTTCTTTGGAGCTTTTACTTTGGCTTTGGATCCAGCTTGTGCCTTCGGCCTGCCGGCAACTTTTGCCCTAGCCTTACCCTTACCATTGCCTTTATTTTTTATCTGTTTTCCCTTATTAACCATGAGAATATGATTCGGCCTTTCCTTGATGCTTTGCTCAGCTATTTTAAGCATCATATGCAGCTCAGCAATGGATTTCTCCATATTGTTCATATTATAATTCATAACAAATTGGTTATAACTATCTGGCAATGAGTTAAGGATCAAATCCGTGGCCAGTTCTGGAGTGATGGGAAATCCAATCCTTTCAAGGCGATCGATGTAGCCTTTCATTTTCAGAACATGAGCACTCACCGATGCACCTTCAGCCATCTTACAAGAATGCAAAGCTTTGGTAGTCTCATACCTATCTTGCCTTGCCTAGTATTGGAATGTCTGTTTAAGATGATTACTCAACTCATAAGCCTCCATATGCTCCAGATCCTTCTGAAGTTCTGGGCACATTATGGCCAACATAAGATATCCCACATCAATCAAATCATCAGCATGTTTCTTTTGTTTTTCTATGACTGTCCTTTAGGAGTCAGTAGGTGGAACAAAAGGAATAGGCTCATTGAGCACATATAGCTTCCTTTCTTGCTTGAGAATAATTCTCAGGTTCCTAAACCAATCAAGAAAGTTAGCGCCATCTTATTTTAGCTTTTTCTTCTCAAAGACTGATCGCAATGATAGTGTGGAAGTGTTATTTGAACCTATTGATCTACAAATATGCAAAATAAATATTAGTACCAATTTCATTTTAGGGTATTTCTTAAAACTCCCACTAAAATATTTGCCCTCAATATTAATTACAATAATTGTAATGATTTTAGTGGGCTAAGATCCATATTTTACTTAATTATAAGTCAGCTTTGGTATGACACTTAAAATCAAGTTATTTAGGTAGATAATTCCTTACCAATTACATCTCATGTAACTCTTAGATTCTTTATGGGATTTTGACATCATATGTCCCAGCATGTTATAATCCCATCTAATGCCTTAGGCCTAAAATCATTTTGATAGCCTAATTAAGTCTAACCATATTTTTAACATATAGGTAGCACCATTACCCATCTTGCCTTACTATGATAACTCAATGTACATCACTTTGGCAAAACCTACATTTCGGTGATCTTAGTCTTGACAAGTGTTATATTTATGGATGGCAATAGACTTAAAATTATGGTGAGGGAATTTTAACTTTAACTTATGATGTCTATTTATATACATATCATACATCATCCTATACATGGCATCTCATACACATATATAATCATTCATCGCATCACATACCGATATAATATGCATAATATATAAAATGTGTCATAGCATGGCCAAAACTATATGATCTTTATAAGCCAATATGAAGATCAAAGGTCAATCCTAGGTGGAAAACATAAGTTGGTCTTGATCAATAGCTTCCACTTTGCACCTTCATCATCATGGAATTGGATTGATCTCCTTCATGGTCTTCGTGAAATTCCTTCGTCTTCATTACAATAATGAAATGAACTATTCTACTAAAACTATTAGTAAAATAAAATTACAACAAAAGAATGACACGTAGGTCATATTTAAAATTACAAACCCATAAAATGAATAAATAATATAAATGAAGAAAACACCATCACAAGGGTCTCAATTGGCCATGCTATGCACCTTACAAAGACATCATACATACATATATTAAAATCAATCAATCTCATATCATGCTGAATGATCACATAAAATTGATGTATTATTGTCAGCGGATAATAACTATAACAATATTTGAGGCAATGTTAATCTCATTAACAGTTTTTTCCCTAAAACCCTATTCTATATCCATGAAAAATGATTCTGCCAATCATATCCGCAGTTATTTAATCACATTATATATTCACAATAAATACAGAATACCACCATAATATCATGATAATCCGTTTAATCATATTAAAACAGAATTGACATACACATGTTAATCAAATTAACATCTATCAATTTTGTATCCAATGAACGAAATATTATAACTATCAAATAATCAATCGTGTTCATATCTCATATAAATTAATTGATTTCGTTCATATCATATACAAACAGAATTATTGCGTTCATATCATATACAAACAAAATTATTTCGTTCAATCAAAACATAATTGAATCATCATGTAACGACATACATATTCCTCATATCACATATGACCGATTTTATATACATCACATACATATAAAATATGATTATTGAATTAATTGAATTCGCAAGTGGCTCTGATACCACTGTTGGGTTTCATCATAGGAAAAATAAAATAAAACACAGCGAAAAAAATGAAACCCACTAGGATCTATGCAATCAAATTGGATCAATTGTGAACGAGAGTAATGATTACTAACCTCTTCAAAAAAACATCTTGTAGGTGTTACCTCATAAGAAATGAACACCCTCTACTGGTATCCACACTCAAACACGTCGAACGAATTTGCCTGGGATGCTAGCTCCCTTCTATGGTAGCTAGGGTTAGAGAAAATGTTTTTTCTCTCTTTTCTTTTCTCTCAAAGTGATGCCTCACTTTCTAGTGTGTCTCTTAGGGTTACAAACCTTACATATCATATGTATATATAGTTAGCCTAACCCTAATTAAGAGAGAGAGAGAGAGAGAGATAATTTTGGGCTTATATATTTCTTATTAAAATAAGAAATACTTTATTTCTTATTTAAAATAAAATATAATATTAATCCTAATTAATATTTATTTATTTCATTATTTATTTCGAATTTTAATTTGTCATAAAATAAAATTCAAAATGCCCGAATTAACCGTTAGTCCATTCATCACATTCTATGTGTGCGACCCAATAGGTTCATATTATGTTGGCCATGGGCTCTAATCCCATCACGGACCCATAAGTCATAAGTGGTCTCTAGCAAGACATTATGACTGCCCAAATAATATGAATATCAATAATTCAATTTTAACCTAATAGAACATGTTATGATCCCTTTGTCACACGATATCTTGTTTGAACATAAGTCATTATCCATGTCAAACTTATATAGTTCAAATATATAATTTCTCGATCACTAAGTAGACTAATAATATCAAATGATATTGAGCTCATTATCAATTCATTTCAGCACGGCCATGCATTTTTCAGTCCTACTTATCGAGGGGCCCAATAGATATCTCTCTCATAAGAGAGGGACGAATTCCATCTTGATTATTCATTATCCTTTACATGATTCTCATCATGTCCAATCATAACCTTTATTATTATCCGATTAAAGATAATATTTAGTTATGTTAAAACATAATGTTCCTCATTTAGGATACTATGATAATCTCAAGTTTAAGGATCAATAACATAACTATTATGAGATCACCAATGATATTAACCCATGTAGTATCTCATAGCGGATCAATCTAGTACTCTATTCTCTAATAAGTACCTACAAGTTTGATTTATATCACCATATATAATTATTCCATAATTATCAATCAAACTCGTACTAGTTTTATTTATCATTAATCCTTTAATGATAAATAACTAAGGATAGTCAAAATAACAATAAATTGTTATTTACAAATATTATTATATTCTAACATGCGAAATTATAATAACATGAAGAAAATCCAATTTTATAAAATAAAATGTGACATTACATAAAAAACCAAACATATGGCCTAGGGCATAACCATTAACAGTTAGAGGGCACAGTTGCATTGTTAAAGGGCTCGACTTATGTATGGTGGGATTCAGTGAGGAAGCACACTCCTATAGACAGACTGGCTTGGGATTTCTTTCTAGAACACTTTAAGAAGAAGTACATAGGAGTATAATATAAAGCTTCAATGTAAGATGCATTTTGAAGACTTAAGCCTGGTAATAGAATACTGGTTGATTAATAGAGGGATCTTAAACATCTTAGCTCATATATGGATAATTTTCATCTGATAAAAGAATAATTATGTTAGAGGTTTGAAAGAGGACTACATAACAAGATTAAGCAGATTGTTGGGGCTCAGAGATATACAGCTTTAAAGTCTTTGGTTGATGCATATATGAAAGTAGAGGCTAACCAGATGGATAAAGCAAATAGGCAGTCCAAGTTCTAACAAGAAAGAAAAACAGGGCAATCAAGCGAGGTCAGTAGCTAAAGTAAAAAATCTAAAGGACTTTCACCATCATAAATTCGAGGTTCAGTGGCATCAAGTCACAGTCAAAGGAATCCAGTTGGTAGCTAGGTACCTGTCACTTCAATAGGCAGTGTATCCAGAGGCCGTAGTAGAAGTTCAATTCAACAGTGTGAGCATTATGGTAAATTCCACCTAGGTGAGTGTAGATTCCTCACCAGAGCATGCTTTAAATACGGGTCAATGGAACATCAAGTGAAAGATTACCTAAAGGCATAAGCATCTTCAGCCACATCTCCAGTAGCAAGGTATGGGATGCCAGTAGGTAGAGGTTGAGGTTGAGGTGCAGCCCACCAGTCTACCATCTTCAGGCTACCAGTTTCACAAACACAAGGACAAGGATGTGTTGCAAGCCAGTCTTATGCTATTAGAGCCCGAGATGATATTGATGCCCCAAGTGTGATCGTAGGTAAATTTTCACTTTATGCTCATTCAGTATATGCATTTATAGATCCGGGCTCTTTACATTCTTACATTAGTACTGAGATTGCATGGAAAAATAGGTTAAGAAATGAACAACTAAATCAGGATGCCTTAATTAGTAATCCTTTAAGGCATAGTTTAGTAGTGAATAAAGTGTACTGAGATTGTTCAATCAATGCTCAGGGGTATATATTCTTGGCTGATTTAATTGAACTCCTGTTCAGAGAGTTTGATGCGATTTTGGGAATGGATTGGTTATCCACCTATCGAGCTATAGTTAATTGTCAATAAAAGAGGGTCACTTTACAAACTTTAGATGACCAAAAAGTCACTATAGTAGGTGAAAGAACAGATTTCCTTTCTGATGTGATTTTTGCCATAACTGCGAGTAAACTTATCAGAAAGGGGTACATCACTTGCTTATGTTTTGTAGTGAAAGTAAAAAAAAAGAGTCCTAAAGTTTCATATGTGCCCACTGTTTGTGAGTTTCATTATGTGTTCCTAGATGAGTTACCAATTTTTTCACCAGACAGAAAAGTAAAATTTGCTATCGAAGTAGCACTTGGTACAACACCTATTTCCATAGCCCCCTACCAAATGATGCCTTCAGAACTTAAAGAATTAAAGATTCAACTATAGAAATTGCTTGATAAAGGTTTCATTAGATTGAGTATCTCTCATTAGGGTGCACCTGTACTTTTTATGAAGAATAAAGATGAGTCTCTAGGGTTGTGTATTGATTACCGACAGTTGAATAAAGTAACAATCAAAAACAAATATCCCTTTCCATGTATCGAAGATTTATTTGATCAGCTTAAGGGGCAAGTGTGTTTTCAAAACTTAATCTAAGATTGGGATATCATCAGTTAAAGGTGAAGAAGTTGATGTGTCCAAGATAGCTTTTCGAACTGGATATGTCACTATGAATTTCTAGTATGCCATTTAGACTGATAAATGCACCAGCCACATTCATGGACTTGATGAATAGGATATTTCACTCATATCTAGATCAATTTATGGTTGTGTTTATAGATGATATTTTAGTATATTCGAAGACACCAGAGGATCATGATAAGCAATTGCAGATTATACTGCATACTCTGAGAGAGAAATAGCTTTATGCCAAATTTAGCAATTATGAGTTTTGGTTGAATGAAGTATCTTTCCTGGGTTATGTAGTATTAGCATATGGAATTAAAGTATATCTCAAGAAATTTGAAGCAATTTTACAGTAGAGATCGCCCAAAAAATGTCACAGAAGTTAAGAGCTTTCTAGGTTTAGCAGGCTATTACAAAAGGTATGTAAAGGTTTTTTCCACTATTATAGCTCCACTTACACGAGTGTTGCAGAAGTGGGCTAAGTTTGAATGGATAGAAACATGTCAAGAAAGCTTTGAGAGGTTGAAAGAGATGTTGATAGAAGTATCGATGTTAACTCAGCCTGATTCGGGTAAAGACTTAGTGATCTATAGTGTTGCTTCTAGAAATGGACTGGATTGTGTATTGATGCAGGAAGACAAAGTAATTGCATATCCTTAATGACAGCTTAAGATACATAAGAAGAATTATTCTACTCATGACCTCGACTTGGCAGCCATCATTTTTTCCTTGAAGATATAGAGGCATTACCTATATGGTGAACAGTGCTATATTTACACAGATGATAAAATTCTAAAGTACATGCTTACTCAAAAGGATTTAAATTTGCGACAAAGATGCTGGCTCGAATTGATTAAGGATTACAATTGCTTTATTGACTACCATTTAGGGAAGGCTAATATGGTTACCGATGCCTTTAGCAAAAAATTTATAGCCGCCCTTCGAGTTATGAATGTTAGATTAAACTTGGCATCTGATAGAGCAATTATAGTTGAAATTCAAGTGAAGCCAGACTTTCTTCAGTAAATCAAAAGTGCTCAAAAATAAGATGAACATGTGAAGGCTGCAAAGAAACGAGTGAGAGATCGTACCGGTGGTGACTTATCATTGGGTCAAGATGGTAGTGTTTACAAGCGAAGGTTATATGTTCCTGATCAAGTTGAGCTGAATAAGAATATTTTTACTGAAGCTCACCACAGCAGCTATGCAATGCATTCAGGGGATAATAAAATGTACCAGGATCTGAAGGTAAATTATTAGTGGCCAGGCATAAAGCAAATGTAACAGAGTTTGTAAATAAGTGTTTAATTTGTCAATAAGTAAAAGAAGAGCACCAAATCCCATCGGGCTTATTACAACCTATAATTATACTAGAGTAGAAATGGGATCAGGTAATTATGGATTTCGTGATAGGGTTGTCACTTATCCAAAGAAAATATGATGCAATCTAGGAAATAATTGACTAACTCACTAAATCTGCTCATTTTCGGCTAGTGTGGATGAACTACTCCTTAAATAAGTTGGCAGAGATTTATATTAATGAAATTTTAAAACTTCATAGAGTCCCTTATTCAATCATTTCTGATAGGGATTTGAGATTCACCTCTCAATTCTGGAAGAAGTTACAAGATGTATTGTCGATGAAATTTCATTTTAGCACTCCTTTCCACCCTCAAATGGATGGACAGTCAGAATGAGTTATTTAGATTCTAGAGGACATGTTGAGATATTGCATCCTCGAATTTGAAGGTAGCTGGGAGAAACATTTATCCTTGACAGAGTTTGCTTATAATAACAGTTATCAGTCCAGTATTAAAATGACCCTATATAAGGCATTATATGGAAAAGAATGCAGAACTTCATTATGTAGGACCAAACTAAGTGAGAAAAAGATGATAGGGATAGATCCGGTATGTTATAACGAAGAAAAAGTACAGGTTATCAAGGACAAGCTTAAAGAGGCTATATATCTATAGAAATCTTATGCAGACCTAAAAAGGAGAGACATTGACTGCCAAATTGAGGATAAAGTATTTTTGAAGGTATCTCATTGGAGGAAACTACTGAGGTTTGATAATAAAGGCAAGCTAAGTCCCATATTCATTAGACCTTATGAGATTGTTCAGAGAGTAGGGCTAGTTGCCTACAGATTAAAGCTTCCATTAGAGTTAGAAAAGATTTATGATGTTTTTCATATATCTATATTACGGAGATATCGGTCAGACCCCAACCATATCATCAAGCTTGAAGAAATTCAGATACATCCTAATCTGACTTATGAGGAAAAACCAGTAAAAATTTTAGCTAAAGAAGTCAGACAGTTGAGAAATAAATAGATCCCACTGGTGAAAGTGTTATGGAACCATCACAATGTTGAGGAAGCCACGTGGGAACCAGAAGCAGCAATGAAGCAACAGTATCCTTATCTTTTCAATATCGATAAAATTTTGAGGATAGAATTTTTCCAAGTAGGGGAGAATTGTAATAGCCCAAATACCGACTTAGCTGTGAACAGTATTTTCAGTAGTTGACCAGTGCACCCGGGCAGAAAAATATACTCAGTGGCAAAAAATATTTTATTTGACTATCAAAAAATATT
The DNA here is from genome assembly GCA_037975025.1 of Excoecaria agallocha. Taxonomy (NCBI): domain Eukaryota; kingdom Viridiplantae; phylum Streptophyta; class Magnoliopsida; order Malpighiales; family Euphorbiaceae; genus Excoecaria; species Excoecaria agallocha. The sequence continues at coordinate 3,270,318 of CM075810.1, read as the reverse complement.
ATTCATGGTAAGCCAAAGGTTAAAATTTGAGATCAAATAAACCTCCAAAAGTCAAAAATAAGAAAATTTCACGATTTCGATTCAAATAGTATCCTGGTTGATCGAAGGTTTGACTAGATTTTAAAAATAGCAAATGTTCTCTAAAAATTTTCAAAATTTTCAAATCTACAGAAAGGAGATGTAGAACAATTTTGTATAAAAAAATAAAATTTACGATAACACTCAAAATGGTTGAATTGGACATGTTTGAGTGAATCAAATCAAAAATGGATTCCAATTGAGCTAAAATTTTTTTATTAAGGCTTAATTTATTATTTTAAGAATTATGAAATTAATTTTTAATAAATTTGGCATTGGAAGAGAGAGAAATAATTTAGAGTGCATAAATTGGGCTTAAAAATTAAATTGGATTTAATTTAGATTTAACCACTTTTGTTGGACTGGACTTGTGACACCCTAATACCATCTTCTAACCAAAAGCATATATCATGCCTTCAACAACCAACTCACACAAAACATTCATCAACATAATCATCATATACATATATGGTGCATGCATATCCCATTAATTAAACTAGAATGTCATGTAAAATAGTCATAATATGGCAATGACACATTAGCCACCACAACCTGAAAGGACATGTAGCAAGGTAATTTAAGTAAATTTTTATAGTCCTCTATATTATATTTTCCCCATTAAATCATGGCAAAAAATATAAGGCTAGACAAAAAGGGACTATCCATAAAATATCCCACATCTAAAAGTCTGAATCGATTCTTGTTGGCCAACCGATGCAGAATTAAGTCCCTGAGCGACCTTCAGTCGTACACAGATGTAAAGCAACCGTGCTAAGCTATAAAGCTTGGCGGGGAGATAACATACAAAATAATAATATGGTCGACCAAAAGCTTCAATCGAAGGTAAATATCTTTATACAAACATTTCAATAAGAACGTCAACATACTTATATCAGGAATTCGTCTCAAACTGACAATATAGCCAAAAGGAAATGGAGATAAAACATGGTAATCAATCACTTAACATGCTTACATTATATGAATGAAGTAATCAATACATGTATTTATTTCTTATTTTAACAATTCTTTTAAACTTAATAGCCTACCTAAGCGCTAGTTCAAAGGGTGGATAACGAAAGCAATGGATATCCAAAGGTATCAAACAATGGATATCCAAAGATATCAAATAATGGACCCAAGGGGTCGAACTATGGTTCCATCAAAGGAACAAACATTAGACCCAAACGGGGTCAACTATGGCAGCTGAACTAAGACCTGTAGGCTTAACCACTTACTCAAAAGAATATTTGATTCATCAAGTTTCTTCTTACACATTACCATATTTTCTCAAGCCACAATTCATATACGAATTCATATTTCATACATATATGATGACATCAATATTTGTTACCTCCACTCATAACTCATATATCACATATTCAAACACATTTAAGGATAATTGTCATCATACTTCACATAAACATACATATATTTATTGTCATTTAATGCAATCATGATATTACTATCATTATGACCATATATCAAAGTAAGTTGTAATTAACACTATTTAATTAACTTACATTGATTACTTTACCTTTGTTGTTACGGCTTGACAATAAAAGCATAGCATAAAATACTCACGTATTACCTTTAGCAAAATACTAGTTAATTATGCCAATTAGGTTGCAATAGAGGGTTAATTATCTTTATAAAAAATGTTGGCTTAATCAATATTAATGTGGAAGTATATTGTTAGATGATTCAAATAATTGTGCAAAATAAGGGCGTGAAGAGTAGTGAGACCTTGAGTTGCCGTGCATCTCATGCCTTGGGCATTGAGTAGTTATGCATCTTAAGGTTTACAGATCCGATCTCAGTTCAACATAGATAGAAACGTTTCCATAAGCCAAATCATCTTACAAAACTCATTTTAAAGAAAACCATCTTTCATTACTCATCTTTAACTTTCGATTGAAGAATCCACATAACCTAACCCTAATTTTTATAGATCCATCTACAGACAACAAAAAAACAAAACCAACAGTACTCCTATACCTAAACACCGTGACTTCCTCACTCCTTCAAGATCCTTTTACCCTTATCCTTGCTTGTCTCTGCTATAACAAACCACGTAAAAGAAAATACTAAATTTCTTTCTTACTTTAATAAAATCTTTCATTAATCAACGGAGATAGAAGGGAGAAATTCCTCTTATCAAAACCCTAATTCCAAACTCAGAGAGAGAAAAAAAAGAGAGAAAAACAGAGAAAGATGGTCTTCCTTTAGATAGATAGTGATATTTATCACTGGGATCACGTGGAAAGACCACCAAATTACCCTTTTAATCCATTTCTTAATTTCTTTCTCCAAAAATAATCCCTCCAACTTTTAATTTATGATTTGACCCCAAATAATTCTTAAATCCTAAATCTCACCCAACATCTCTTTTATTATCCAAATAACCTTTTATTCATAAATTTCACTGAAATTACCATATTGCCCTACATCTTTTACAGTATAAGTAGTGCCGCCAAATCCTTAAGGTGAAAACTACTGCTATCAATTCCAAATCACATGTTGGATAATTTTGTTCATGCAGTTTAAGTTGACGATATGCATAAGCCACCACTCTACCCTCTTGCATTAAAACACAACCCAATCCAACTCTAGAGGCATCACTATACATAGCATACTCCTTTTCAAATACTGGTTGTGCTAAGATCGGAGCTTTTGTTAGCATACTCTTTATTTGATTAAAACTGGTTTCACATTGGGCAGTCCATTCAAATTTAACATTCTTCCTTAACAGCTTAGTAAGTTGAGATGCCATAACCGAAAACCCTTTCACAAAGCTTCAATAGTAACCAACCAATCCCAAGAAACTTCTTATCTCAGGTACACTATGAGGCGATCTCCAATTAATAATAGCCTCAATTTTTGCTGGGTCAACTCTAATACCTTTTAAGGATACTACATAGCCAAGGAAGGAAATCTCTGTTAGCCAGAACTCACACTTGCTCAATTTAGCAAACAATCAATTCTCCCTTAAGGTCTGTAGCACAATTCTTAAATGCTCAGCATGCTCTTCTTCATTGCTAAAATAGACCAATATGTCATCAACAAAAACCACCATAAACTAGTCCAAACATGGTCTAAACACCGTGTTCATCAAATCCATAAATACGGCTGGTGCGTTCGTTAACCCAAATGGCATTACCAAAAACTCATAATGTCCATATATGGTTTTAAACGCTATCTTTGAAACATCCACATCCCTAACTCGGAGTTGGTAGTACCCCGATCTTAGGTCAATCCTTGAAAACACTCAAGTCCCTTTTAAATGATCAAATAAATCCTCAATTCGAGGTAAAGGATACTTATTTTTCACTATAACTTTATTTAACTACCGATAGTCAATACACATCCTCATAGAACCATCTTTTTTCTTAATAAATAGGACTGGTGAACCCCATAGCGATACACTAGGCCTGATAAAACTCTTGTCAAACAGTTCTTGCAACTGTACCTTCAACTCTTTCAATTCCTTTGGAGCCATCCTATAAGGGGCTCTTAAACTGGGTGTTGTGCCAGGCAAAACCTCAATAGATAATTTCACGGCAGAGGGGGACCGGGTAAGTCTTCAGGAAACACAACTAAAAATTTGTTCACTATTGGTATGTCTTGGAGCTTAACCGTGTCCCTTTTCAAATCGAGAACTAACGCCAAACATGTTTCATATCCCTTCCTTAGAAATCGTCTAGCTTGAATGGCAGATATTACATTGGTCAAAGGTTGTGTCGGAATACCTGTAACTATTTTCTCGTTACCATCTTTATCACTAAGAGTTACAGTTTTTGCCCTACAGTTCACTAATGCACGATGCTTAGACAAGCAGGCCATGCCCAAAATAACATCAAATTCTCAAAAAGGCAGCTCAATGAGATAGGCTAAAAATTCTCTTCCTTGTATCAAGATAGGAAAGTCAGGGAACATTTTATTCACACACACATTGTGCCCTAATGGACTAGTAACATAGATATCATATTCAAACTGATGCACCTTAGACACACCCCCACTCATACTCTCAATGGAAACATATAAATAAGTGGATCCAGGATCAATAAGTGCATGAATATCAAAATCATAAAGTAAAAAAATACCAGCTATGACTTCAGAAGCATCTTGATCCTCTCATGCCTTCATGGCATAAGCTTACCCCGAGATAGCTGGTGCAGTCGGTTTATCCACTGACTCAGATACATTACGAGACTGGGATCCATGGCGACCAAAACCACCTCATCCCCTGCCTCTGCTTCTAATTCTAACAGCCGAAAATATATTTAAAGATCCTTTGCTACCTTGCTGTGTAAAGTCTTATGCCCGCTTTAAGGGGTAATTAGCTATATAGTGATCAGTAGCACCACAATTATAGCACGCTCCTGATTCTTTCTTGCATGGAGCCCAATGTCGCCTGAAATAATAAGGGCACTTAAGTGGCAAACCCCTTTTTTGCTCTGATGGGGTATGCTGACTTGGCTTGGACACTGATGCAGAGCGTTGCTCCTTTATCTTGTTAGCAAGGTGATACATTAACCTTGCTTGTTGGACATTCTGTGCTCTTTTAAACCTTTTCTTGGTGGACCATCCACCTCTAGCCCCGCTCCCTTTTCACTCTCTTTCTCTTTTAGTCGGCTCATGCTTCTCCACCTTTATAGCAGCCATCACTAGCTGATGAAAGTTTATATTTTTAAGAGATGTAGACCCTATCAGTTTCTCTCTTATTTAGTGATTCAGTCCATCCTCAAATTGTATACTCTTAAAAGCACCAATCAACATCTCTTTGGGAACGTATTTACACAGCCGAATGAATTCCTTCTCAAACTTTACCACCGACATAACTCTCTGCTTCAATGTCAAGAACTGTCTCAGCTTCTCCTCTTTATAGGCCTTAGTAACATATCTCTTTTTGAATTCAGTTTTGAAATAGGCCTCAGTAACATATCTCTTTTTGAATTCAATTTCGAAATAGGCCTCAGTAACATATCTCTTTTTGAATTCGGTTTCACGGAATCCTCAAGTAAGAGGATCCGATAATAGATGTTGTCCGAGTACTAGCTTTAACCAATCGTACGCTGGTCCTTGAAGTAAGGATACAGCACACGATACCTTATAATGAGCAGGACATTAAATATCATCTAGAATTCTCTCAAGCTTTTCTAGCCAGAATTTAGCTTCCTCGGATTGCTCCAAAATGATACCCGAAAATTCTTTCCCACCATACTTTATAACTTCATCTAACATCCTAGGAATCGTTGATCATATGAATAGTATTTTTTGAGATGAATAATGTCATCTGGGGCCCATCGGGTCCATAAAATTTTTTCTTCACCATTGAAAAGTATTATTCATAACAAATTTTTGATATAATTTTTATCAAATATTGACAACTAAAAGTGTATTGGCCAATTAAATGGTGACATATGGCATTGGACCCAGTTAGAACTTAATTGATTTTATCCTAAATAAGGTAACCAATTAATATAGGGATTAAGAGATCTTTATCTCTTGGTTTTAGTCGGCCAAATGCAATTTCTTTTCTATTTTCTGTCGTTTCTTCCTTTGCTTTTTCTTCCTTCATTTTCTTAGTTTTTAAGGGTTAGTTCCTAAGATTTTCCCAACCATAATCTCAATTAAATTGTTTCATCTTGCTTCCTTTCATCATTGGTTGCTATGGATGGTGAAAGGAGCTGAATATAGTCTAATTCTTCAAATGGATAATTTGGTGAGTTGGAAAAAATTTAGTTTTATTTGATAATTAGAGTAATTAAGTGTTGATTATAGTATTGTGTGAATTATTTGAGCAAAAATTTGACTTAATCCATGGTGATTTTGGTCATGAAATTGCTGCCAATAAAAAAGCAAGGAGAAGGAAGCAAATCAACCAAAAATAAGGGGAAAGGCAAAATTATTGAGTGATTTGGTAAGTGAATAATTTTAAACCCTTTAATTTCACAATATATATATTGTATATATAATTAGAAAATAATTTAGGTTAATTATTAATTACGAATTAATTGTGAAATTGAACTTAGAATTGTGCAATTAGAAGATAAATTAATGAAATTATGGTATTTAATTAAAATTTAGATAAGTTTAATTTTAGGAAAAAATTCGGTCACATTAAAAAAATTAGGGACTAAAATATAATTTTTTAGATTAAATTGAAATAATTAAAAAATAGATGGTTTTATGTTTATTGTGATTAAATTGAGTAGAAAATAAAATTTATAAGGAAATTGGAATAATGTAACCGAATAGGGACTTTAAGGAAATTTATGAAATTTTGATATATAAATCGGAATAAGTGCATAATAGAGCATAATAAATATATATGACATGCAAGGAGCATGTATTAGAAAAGAAAGTAATAAATAAAATAAATAAATGAAATAATCGTAATTGGATCATATGATTTTAATTGAAAAACTGGTATATTTAAAATACCGAGACTGTTTTTAATAATGTATATTAATTATTATCATGAATCGATAATGATGCATTATTATAAACTGTATTAAATTGTAATTGTGTTCACCCTTAGTATTATGTGTGAAATCAGAAATTAGGATGTACATGGCTAGCCATAAGGACATTACTGTAACCGCGATAGCAAGTCATGGTGACTTGCATAGTGGTAACCTTGGTATGGTTCCACGACTGTATTGGAGTGTTCGGGAGAAATGAAAAAAAAAAAGAAAAAGAATATATGTGTAATTGATACTACTGGAGTACTGGGATCTACGGGATCCATAGTTCCGCTCATCCTGATTAGTGATACATTTTCATGGTATACTAGGGGTAAGAATATAAAAAAAAATATTGCATTGGCTAAAGCATAAAATGTTGTATGAGCAAAAATGAAAAAGATATTGCATGAGTAAAAAGTGTAAAATTTGAAAAGAGAATAAAATACTGTAGTTTACGGGTAAAATATATAGAAAAAATATTGAAATACAAGAGAAAGGTATAAAAGAACTAAAAAATAAGTAAATTAGAACAAAAGTGCATTTTTGAAACTTTAGGGACTAAAGTGAAAATTTATCCCTATAGTGTGAAATTCGAATTTAAAGTGATAAAATTTGAGAATGAATTTCTCAAACATGGGCAAAATAGTAATTTTGTCAATAAAAGTGAGATTTAAAATTTAATCGAAAAATTTGTATAATAATGAGATTGACCGATGAAAAAGAGATAATGAAGTACAACTATGATTAACATATGACTGAACTGTAGTGAAATTCTAGGGTTTTAAGTTTATGTTCACCACTAAGTACTTTTGTACTTAGCATGTGGTTTTGTACTGCACGCAGGAGACAGAAACTGAGTTTGTGCTGGAAGGAAATCGATGAAAGAAGAACCCAGCATTTTGTGTTTTCTTGTTAGCATGTACATATGGATATTGCCTTGTAGCACAACATGGCTAGTTTTGGGGATTGTACATAGTTTTGGACTTATATATATATATATTGTAAATAAGTAGATGAGATAAACATAAAAATTGTACTGTATGATTATATGTACCATTTTGGAAATGATAGTTGTTTTGTATTTGGCTGATCTTGCGAAATATATATATTGTGGAGGTTAGGTTGGATGCTTGTGAATATTTTGGGAGTGTTCTGTAGCTTTTGTCGGAAGACAGAATTTGGGTTTCAGCCGTTATGCTGCCCAAATTTCTGTAAATTTAATGATAGTATATTTAACTTATGTCACCTGCGAATTAATGGTTAAGAATATGAATGTTACAGATGGATAATGTTATAATAATTTATAGATCACCCTAGTGTAGTGTGATATCGATATTCGGACCAATGTCCGGCTATTGGATGTTATATTTAGTGGCATCAGAGCTTGATTTAGGTGGTCCTAAGGTCGAAGAAATGAGGAGTTAAGTTTGATTGAGTGATTGAGTTCTTTATGTATATACATGCCATGAACTGAGATGTTTTGATTATAAGGTGATTTTATTGGAGAAACTGATGTTTGTCTATCCCCTGTATCTATTTAATAGTGTAAAAATGGCCTCTGGATCTCAGGCGAGCACTGAGGCTGATGATAGAGAAAGTGGAGCCTCTCTGAGTGTGAGTGATGCAGAGTTGCAGGATCGGGGTCAACCTGCTCTACCTCTAGTTGCACAAGTTCCACCACCTGCTGCACCTCAGGAATTCATGCAAATGATGGCAGATTTATTATACCAGAGGATGCAGGCTCCTCCTCCACCTTAGCCACAGCAGAAGTAGCCACCTCCACCCCCACCTAGAAGGTCTATTCTACAGCAGTTGAAAAAATTGAGGGCAGAGGATTTCTTTGGTCGAGATCATACTACAGCTGTGAAAGTTGAGGAGTGGTTGGATAGGTTGAAGAGATTATTTCAGATCACTCATAGCCTGCCAGAGGAGATGCTTGAGGGGGCAGTTACATTATCTTGGGGATTGGCTTTCACTTAGTGGGAGATAGTCCGACGAAATACCCCCATTGAGTAGGTAACCTGGGATTTCTTTTACAGCAGTTTAGGAATAAATATATTGGGAAAGTGCATCAGAGGGCTATGAAGAGTGCTTTTAGGAGACTAAGATAGGGGAACAAATTTGTTCAGGAGTATAAGTAGGAGTTTGAACTTCTTTTGGCTTATATGATGGATTATAATTTGACTCAATGGATGACGTATCAGTTATTTGAGTAGGGTCTCCATAATAAGATCAGGGAGTCCATTCAGACTGATGAGGCTAGTAAACAGGCTAGATCTCAGCTGAGAAGGAGACCACCCCAGTCTGGCAGCCCTAGTGGTTCTGGAAAAAAGCCACGAAATCCTCCTTCATAGATACCAGATGTACCCCCAATGCCTACTCAAAGTTAGAGATCGACTTCCAGGATAGGTTTCCCAGCTCAGTTTGTAGTTAGCCTACCTAGGGTTACTAGTATTGGTAGAGGAGCTGGGATACCCATATGTGATTTTTGCAGTAGGAGACACCTAGGGGAGTGTTGGAGGTGTACTGGAGCTTGCCTTAGATGTGAATCAAAAGATCATATGGTGAGAGATTGTCCGAAAGTTCAGACAGCTATATTAGGACCTCAAGCAGCTAGGTCTGAGCCATAACACAGAAAGGTAGAGGCAGAGGGGTGGCCTTAGGAGCATTCGCTGGTAGAGGAGTTGGATGGAGTTAGAGTGTAGCAGAGAGTCAACCTGCAGTCCTTAATTATGCTGTGAGGGCTAGGGAGGATCAGGATGCACCTGAAGTCATTGTTGGTAAATTTTCTCTTTGGTACTTTTATCTACGCTTTGGTAGATCCTGGCTTAACACACTCTTATATTAGTACTAAGATTGCATAGGGAAAAGGGTTAGTTGTTGCACAGCTTGAGCATGATATACAGGTTAGTAATCCTTTAAGGCACAATGTGATAGTTGATACAGTATATTAGGACTGCCCTATCAGTATTTGGTAGCATACCTTTCCTGCTGGTTTGATAACCCTTCCTTTTCGAGAATTTCATATTATTCTAGGTATGGATTGGCTTTATGCTCACCGGACTATAGTAGATTATCGGTTAAAGCGGATCACCTTGATGACCCAGGATGGAATAAAAATAATTGTAGATGGGGAACGATCAAATTTCTTATCAAATGTGATTTCAGCTACTGCAACACACCAATTGATAAGAAAAGGGTGTGCGACTTATTTAGCTTATGTGATTGAAACTAGGAAGGAGGGACTGTGTATTAGTGACATTCCTACAATTTGTGACTTTTCAGATGTTTTTTAAAATGAATTGCCTGGTTTTCCACAAAACAGAGAGGTAGAATTCTCTATTGAGGTAATGCCTGGTACTGCACTTATCTCTATAACTCCATACAAAATGGAACCTACTGAGTTGAAAGAACTTAAGGTTCAGTTACAGGAGCTATTAGAGAAAGGATTTATTAGGCCTAGTGTTTCACCTTGGGGTGCACCAGTACTGTTTATAAAGAAAAATGATGAATCTCTGCGGTTATGCATCGATTATAGGTAGTTGAATAATGTTATCATCAAGAATAAATATCCATTGCCTCGCATTGATGACTTGTTTGACCAGCTGAAAGGTGCAGGGATGTTCTCTAAGATTGATTTACGATTGGGATACTACCAATTGGGAGTTAGGGAGGCTGATGTGCAGAAGATAGCTTTTCGTACCAATGGACACTATGAATTCCTAGTGATGCCGTTTGGATTGATAAATACACCAGCAGCTCTTATGGATCTCATGAATTGGATTTTTCATCCATACCTGGACCAATTTGTGGTAGTCTTCATAGATGATATTCTGGTGTATTCTTAGACTCCTGAAGAACATGACAGACATCTTAGGATAGTACTTCAGATTCTGAGGGACCGACAACTATATGCAAAGCTCAGTAAGTGTGAGTTTTGGCTTCAGGAAGTTACATCTTGGGACATATAGTACATGTACAGGGAATATTAGTGGATCCCAAGAAAGTGTAGGCGATATTAGAGTTGAAAACTCCTGGAAATGTGACAAAAGTCAAAAGTTTTCTGGGTCTTGATGGTTATTATAAAAGGTTTGTAAAGGGATTTTCTACCATTGCTACTCCTTTGACCTGATTACTTCAGAATAATATTAGATTTGTATGGTCTGAGAAGTGTCAAGAGAGTTTTGAGCAATTAAAAAAGATGTTGATAGAAGCACCTATTTTGACCAAGCTAGTGTCAGGAAAAGATTTTATAATTTACAGCGATGCTTCTAAAAATAGGTTAGGCTGTGTCTTGATGCAGGAGGGTAAAGTGGTTGCTTATACTTCCAGACAGCTGAAGACTCATAAGAGGAATTATCTCACTCATGATTTAGAGTTGGTAGCAATTGTATTTGCATTGAAAATTTGGAGGCATTATCTTTTTGGTGAGAAATATTTTATCTTCACAGACCACAAGAGTTTGAAATACCTGCCGACACAGAAGGAACTTAACTTGAGGTAGAGGCATTGGTTAGAGTTGATTAAAGACTATGACTGTTACATTGACTACCATCCAGGTAAAGCCAATGTGGTAGTTGATGCATTCAGGAGGAAGTATATAGCGGCTTTAAGAGCCATGAGTGTGAGATTGTCCCTAACGGCTGATGGAGCACTTCTAGCTAAATTACAACTCAAGCCAGACTTGTTACAACAAGTAAAAGCCATCCAGCTACATGATGAGAGGTTGGCTAAGGCTATGATAGATATCAGTAAGAGTAGGGATACTGAGTTCACTTTAGCTCCAGATGATAGCTTATACTTCAGGGGAAGACTGTGTGTACTCGCTAATGAAGAGTTAAAGAAAAATTTTTTACTGAGGCATATAGTAGTAGTTATGCAATGCATCCTGGTAGTACTAAAATATACCAAAATTTGAAGACACATTACCTGTGGCCTAGGATAAAGAGGGAGACTGCAGAGTTTGTGTCTAAGTATTTGATTTGTCAACAAGTTAAGGCTGAGCATCAAGTTCCTTCTGGATTACTCCAACCTATTTTTGTACCAAAATGGAAATGGAATAGGAATACCATGGATTTTATATCGGGTTTGCCACTCACCAGACATCAGTATGATCTTATTTGGGTGATAGTCGACAGATTGACTAAATCTACCCACTTTCTACCTGTGAGATCAGACTTTTCTCTTGTGAGGTTAACTAAGATTTATATTAATGAGATAGTGCGACTACATAGTGTTCCTATCTCCATAATTTCAAATTGAGATCCTTGATTTATTGTTAGATTCTGGGAGAGACTGTAAACATTATTAGGCACAATATTACATTCTAGTATGGCTTTTCACCCACAGACAGATGGACAGTCTGAAAGAGTTATACAAGTGCTTGAGGATATGTTGAGATGCTGTGTTCTAGATTTTGGTGGCAATTGGGAAAAATATCTCCCTTTAGTTGAATTTGTATACAACAACAGTTATCAATCTAGTATCAAAATGGCACCATATGAAGCACTATACGGAAGGAGATGTAGGACTCCATTATGCTGGACCGAGCTTAGTGAGAATAAATTAGTTGAAACTGATCTGATTAAAGAAACCGAAGATAAGGTCCGAATGAATAGAGATAATTTGAAGGCAGTAGCTGATAGATAGAAGCCCTATGCTAACTTGAAGAAAAAAAGATATTAAGTATCAAATGAGTGAAAAGGTATTCTTGAAAGTATCCTCTTGGAGGAAGATTGTGAGGTTTGATAGGAAAGGAAAGTTAAGTCCCAGATTTATAGGCCCTTATGAGATTTTGAAAAAAAAAAATAGGACCAGTGGCTTATAGATTGGATTTACCAGCAGAATTACAAAAGATCCATGATATATTTCACGTGTCTATGCTTAGGAGATATCAATCAGATTCATCGCACGTGATCACAACACGGGACATTCAGCTGAAGTCAAATTTATCTTATGATGAGGAACCGATGAGAATTCTGGATAGATAAGTAAAATAGTTGAGGAATAAGAAGATACTGCTGGTTAAAGTACTCTAGACTCACCATAACGTCGAGGAAGCGACTTGGAAACCAGAGGAGACTATGTGATAGCAGTATTCACAATTGTTTTCACTAGGTAAATTTCGAGGATGAAATTTTTATTTAGTAAGGGAGAAATGTAACGTCCCAGGAATTGCCGATCATGTGAATAGTACTTCCCGAGATGAATAGTACCAGGGCCCCAAAAATTTTTTTCTTCACCATTGGAAAGTATTATTCATAACAAATTTGGTGGTACAATTTTGGCTGAAATTAAGGTCAAATAGATCTATAAAAGGGGAAAATAAAATAAAGAACGGGATCGATATAGTTGATTGAAAACTTTGACTGGCTTAAAAATATTCTCTAGATTTTATAAAATTATTCCAATTACACCAATTAACTAGAAAATATGTATATGAATTTTTGGAATGATAAAATGAATTTTTTGAAGATTTTGAAAATTCAGCTTTTGGACTGGTTGAAATTTACATTCGGGGCTAATTTAATATCGAAACGACCTCGGATTGATCTGAAATTTTAAGCATAGCCTAATTAATATTTTTAGGAATTTGTGATATAATTTTTATTAAAAATTGATAACTAAAAGTGTATTGACCAATTAAATAGTGACATATGGCATTGGACTCACTTAGGACTTAATTGATTTTGTCCTAAAGTAGGTAACTAATTAATGTGGGCATTAAGAGATCTTTATCTCTTGGTTTTGGCCTGCCAAAGGCCATTCCTTTCCCATTTTTTGCCGTTGCTTCCTTTGCTTTTTTTCCTTCATTTTTTTGGTTTTTAAGGGTTAATTCCTAAGATTTTTTCAAACATAATCTCAATTAAATTGTTTCATCTTGCTTCCTTTCATCTTTGGTTGCTATGGATGGTGAAAGAAGCTGAATATAGTCCAATTCTTCAAGTGGATAATTTGGTGAGTTGGGAAAAATTTAGTTTTATTTGATAATTAGAGTAATTAAGTGTTGATTATAGTATTGTGTAAATTATTTGAGCAAAAATTTGACTTAATCTATGGTGATTTTGGTCATAAAATTGCTGCCAATAGAAGAGCAAGGAGAAGGAAGCAAAATCAACCAAAAATAAGGGAAAGGCAAAATTATTGAGTGATTTGGTAAGTGAATAATTTTAAACCCTTCAATTTCACAATATATGTGTTGTATATATAATTAGAAAAAAAAAATTTAGGTTAATTATTAATTACAAATTAATTGTGAAATTGAACTTAGAATTGTGCAATTAGAAGATAAATTAGTGAAATTATGGTATTTAATTAAAATTTAGACAAGTTTAATTTTAGAAAAAAATTCGGTCACATTAAAAAAATTAGGGACTAAAATATAATTTTCCAAATTAAATTGAAATAATTGAAAAATAGATGGTTTTAGGTTTATTGTGATTAAATTGAGTAGAAAATAAAATTTATAAGGAAATTGAAATAATGTAACCGAATAGGGACCTTAAGGAAATTTATGAAATTTTGAGATCTAAATCGGAATAAGTGCATAATAGAGTATAATAAATCTATATGACATGCAAGGAGCATGTATTGGAAAATAAAGTAATAAATAAAATAAATAAATAAAATAATCGTAATTGGAACGTATGATTTTAATTGAAAAACTGGTATATTTAAAATACTAAGACTGTTTTTAATAATATATATTAATTATTACCATGAATCTGTAATGATGCATTATTGTAAACTGTATTAAATTGTAATTGTGTTTCGCCCTTAGTATTATGTGTGAAATCAAAAATTAGGATGTACATGGCTAGTCATAAGGATATTACTGTAACCGCGATAGCAAGTCATGATGACTTGCATAGTGGTAACCTTGATATTGTTTCATGACTGTATTGGAGTGTTTAGAAGAAATAAAAAAAAAGAAATGAAAAAGAATATATGTGTAATTGATACTACTGAAGTACTGGGACCTACGGGGTCCATAGTTCCGCTTATCCTGATTGGTGATACATTTTCATGATATACTAGGGGCAAGAATATAAAAAAAATACTGTATTGGCTAACGTATAAAAATATTGTATGAGCAAAAACAAAAAAGATACTACATAAGTAAAAAGTGTAAAACTTGAAAAGAGAATAAAATACTGAAGTATACGGGTAAAACATATAGAAAAAATACTGAAATACAAGAGAAAGGTATAAAAAAACTAAAAAATAAGTAAATTAGGATAAAACTGCATTTTTGAAACTTTAGGGACTAAAGTGAAAATTTATCCCTATAATGTGAAATCCGAATTTAAAGTGATAAAATTTGAGAATGAATTTCTCAAACAAGGACAAAATAGTAATTTTTTCAATAAAAGTGAGATTTAGAATTTAATCAAAAAATTTGTATAATAATGAGATTAACCGATGAAAAAGAGATAATGAAGTACAATTATGATTAACATGTGAATGAACTATAGTGAAGTTTTGGGTTTTAAGTTTATGTTCACCACTAAGTACTTTTGTACTTAGCGTGTGGTTTTGTATTGCACGCAGGAGGCAGAGACTGAATTTATGCTGGAAAGAAATCAATAAAAGAAGAACCCAGCATTTTGTGTTTTCTTGTTAACATGTACTTATGGATGTTGCCTTGTAGGACAACATGACTAGTTTTGGGGACTGTATATAGTTTTGGACTTATATATATATATATATATATATATATATATATATATATATATATATATATATATATATATATATATATATATATATATATATATATATATATATATATATATATATATATATATTGTGGAGGTTGGGTTGGATTCTTGTGAATATTTTGGGAGTATTTTGTAGCTTTTGCAGGAAGGTAGAATTTGGGTTTCAGCCGTTATGCTGTCCAAATTTTTGCAAATTTAATAATCGTATATTCAGATTGTGTGACCTGTGAATTAATGATTAAGAATATAAATGTTACAGATGGATAATATTATAATAATTTATGGACCATCGCAGTGTAGTGTGACATCGATATTCGGACCAATATCCGGCTATCAGGTGTTACGCTTCAGAGATTAGGGCCTTAGGTGCCGTCATCCTTTGTAGAATTTGTGCCATATCATGAGAAATTTTTAATAATGCCTATCAAGGAATAGCAGCAAGAATCTCATTCTGATTCGTTGATAAAGATCTCTTATCAGAGGAACCCATTGCAGCTGGTAAATTACTTTCTGCCAATTCCTCGATAGCATCTCTAGAATCATCCATCTTCGATCTATAAGAAAATAAAGACTAACTGCATTAGGCCAATAAGATATTATACCATACCCAAAATTTTTAAACCTCTATTGCCCAGAAAAGGCTAAATCTGGGTGCTTTGATACCACTAACTGTGACATCCTAATACCATCTTCTAACCAAAAGCATATATCATACCTTCGACAACCAACTCACACAAAACATTCATCAACATAATCATCATATACATATATGGTGCATGCATATCCCATTAATTAAACTGGAATGTCATGCAAAATAGTCATAATATGGCAATCACACATTAGCCACCACAACCTGGAAAGACATGCAGCAAGGTAATTTAAGTAAATTTTTATAGTCTTTCATATTACCTTTCCTCCATTAAATCATGGCAAAAAAAATATAAGGCTAGACAAAAAAGGAATATCCACAAAATATCTCACATCTAAAAGTTTGGACCGACTCTTGTTGGCCAACCGATGCAGAATTAAGTCCCTAAGCGACCTTCAGTCAAATTTACACTGATGTAAAGCAATTGTGCTAAGCTATAAAGCTTAACGGGGAGATAACATACAAAATAATAATATAGTCGACCAAAAGCATCAATCGAAGGTAAATATCTTTACACAAACATTTCAATAAGAACATCAACACACTTATATCAGGAATTCATCTCAAACTGACAATATAGTCATAAGAAAACGGAGATAAAACATGGTAAACAATCACTTAACATAGTTACATTATATGAATGAATTAATCAATACATGTATTTACTTCTTATTTTAACAATTCTCTTAAACTTAATAGCCTGCCTAAGTGTTAGTTCAAAGGGTGGATAACGAGAGCAATGGATACCCAAAGGTATCAAACAATGGATATCCAAAGATATCAAACAATGGATCCAAGGGATTAAACTATGGTTCCATCAAAAGAATAAATACTGGACCCAAAAGGGGTCAACTATGGCAGCTGCAACTATATTCCTTGAGGCATGCCTATCTAATCCACAACTGAACTAAGACTCGCAAGCTTAACCACTTAATCAAAAGAATATTTGATTCATCAAGTTCCTTCTTACACATTACCATATTTGCTTAAGCCACAATTCATATATGAATTCATATTTCATACATATATGATGACATCAATATTTGTTACCTCCACTCATAACCCATATATCACATATTCAAACTCGTTTAAGGATAATTGTCATCATACTTCACATAAACATACATATATTTATAGCCATTTAATGCAATCATGATATTACTATCATTATGGTCATATATCAAAGTAAGTTGTAATTAACACTATTTAATTAACTTACCATGATCACTTTACCTTTGTCGTTACGGCTTGATAATAAAAGCATAGCATAAAATACTTTTATGCTCACATATTACCCTTAGCAAAATACTCATTAAGTATGCCAATTTATAAAAAGTGCTGGCTTAATCAATATTAATGAGAGTATTTTGTTATATGATTCAAATAATATTGCAAAACAAGGGAGTGAAGAGCAGTGAGACCTTGAGTGGCTGTACATCTCATGCCTTGGGCATTGAGTGGCCGTGCATCTCATGCCTTGGGCAATGAGTGGTCGTGCATCTCATGCCTTGGGCATTGAGTGGCCGTGCATCTTAAGATTTACAAATTCGATCTCAGTTCAACATAGATAGAAACGTTTTCATAAGCTGAATCATCTTACAAAACTCATTTCAAAGCAAACCATCTTTCATTACTCATCTTCAACTTCCGATTGAAGAATCCATACAACCTAACCCTAATTTCTATAGATCTATCTACAGACAATAGAAAAACAAAACCAACAGTGCTCCCATACGTGAACACTGTGGCTTCCTCACTCCTTCAAGATCCCTTTACCCTTATCCTTGCTTGTTTCTGCTATAACAAACCACGTAAAAGAAAATACTAAATTTCTTTCTTGCTTTAATAAAATATTTCATTAACCAATAGAGATAGAAAGGAGAAATTCCTATTACCAAAACCCTCATTCCAAACTCAGAGAGAGAGAAAAACAGAGAGAGATGGTCTTCCCTTAGATAGACAGTGATATTTATCACTAGGATCATGTGGAAAGACCACCAAATTACCCTTTTAACCCCTTTCTCAATTTATTTCTTCAAAAATAACCCCTCCAACTATTAATTTATGATTTGATCCTAAATAATTCTTAAATCCTAAATCTCACCCCAACATCTCTTTTATTATCCAAATAACTTTTTATTCATAAATTTCACTGAAATTACCATATTACCCTTCAAGAAGCTTTATTCCAATGTGGCTATAACCATAAAAATATTAACTGTACACATAGTATCAAATAATTAAATATATTCCCTACTAGGGTTGAGAATAGGCCCTCACAGGACTAGCCCAAAAATCAGGGTATTTAAACTCCAAAGTGACAGAATCCAGAAGAGTTGCATCCCTTTCTTCCATCTCCCTTAGCCGAACCCTACTTCTCCCTAAAATCCACCATTTTTCTTCATTTTTCTTTCAATATTTCTCTAAAATTCAGCCTTTTAAATGATATTTAGCTATTCTACAATATATTTACAGCCTCTAGTATCCAATATAAGTGAAAGAAGTGACCAAAATCAAGGATTTAGGTGAATGTGCAATTTTGAGGTCAGAAAAATTGATGGAGAAAAATTCAATTATGGGTTCTAGAATATAAGTTTGAATGTGTAGATTTCATTTATATGATTATTTTTCAGAAAGGAAGAAGATTTCTTATAGTTTTGGTTGATGATAATTTTGGCCCCAATAGGAAATAAAGATTGTGAAGGATCTCCAAGGGAAAAAGAGAAAGAAAAGAAAGCTTGAGGAGGAAAAAGCAAATTTATATGGTTAGTGGTTACAAAATCTAGCTATTTCCATTTAATTTGAATTATTTTAGGTTAAGTTTATATTATGTTTATATGGTAGTTATGTGTAAAATGGAATTAAATGATATAATGTGTTTAGAAGGGTTAAAGAAGTATATTAGAATAATTAGAATGGAAAGAAAATAAAAATAGGGGAGCGAATTAGGTATGGTCGAATAGAGTAGGTTAGGGAAAAATTGTGTAATCGAGTGTTAAATGTAAATTTATGGTAAAATTAGATAAATTGAGTTATAATAAAGCCTAATATATGATAAATAAATGGAAAAGAACATGGAATAATAGGAATGTGGCATAGGCCGAATGATGTATCAAAAGGGGAATGAGTTGTGATTGATTGATAAATGTAATTTAATTGTATAAATAGTTGAATTGAGACATAATAAAGTTAAATAATTAATAAATGGACGAGAAATAATTATGGAAGGTGGAAATGTGGGTTATGCCAAATGGAACATATAGTGAAAAAAAGGATATTTTGGGCAATTATTAAATGTCATGGCATAAAATGAAAATTAAGTGTAAATTAGTTGAATGAGAATAGAGTTAATTTGGAAAATTGACTAAGTCATGCTTACATCATGTATGTCATGTAAGTTAAGTAATATATTATGTTTATACGAGCTTTGATGTATTTTAATGCTAGTATTAAGAAGTAGGAGGTTTAGAATGCAAGTGATGGAAAATGGATAAGCTTAACAATGAAATTATTTATTAGTTGAGTTAATTATTAATTGGGATTATAATTAGAGAAATAAAATTAAATGCCTTTAATACAAATCTGGTGGACAATCTAGTTCAGAATATAGTTGGCTAGATATAGGGATACCTTACCACGATGTGAGTCATGGTGACTTACTACAGTAGGCCAATGATGGCCTACTAAATGAAATGTTGAATGTTAAGGTGTAAATAAAATGTAAATGCTCGAGTGACTTATTGGGTCACTTTTAAGTGTTGTGGATCTGTGGGGTTCAAATTTCGTGCATTCGGTCTATAGATGCTTACCGAAATGATATTAAGGGCAATATGGTAAAAAGAGTGGTATTAGAATTAAAATGAGTAAATAAGAACTAAAAAAATATAATGAAAATGGACTTAATTGAAAGAAAATGAAAGTTTAAGGGTAATATTGGCATATTTTACTAAGTGTTGATTTTAAGTGATAAAAATGAGCAAATGAATAATTAAATATTAAAAATGTAAAATAGCAAAATGATAGGAATTCAAGCGTAAAAATGTAATGATGCGACTAGTGTAAGGGCTAAATTGTAATTAGAGTATAAACATAATACATAAGTGCAAATACTAAGAATTTAAAGATCCAGCGACTAAATAAGTTAATTAAGATAATATTAATAATAAAAATAATAGTGCACATAATAGTACCAATAATAACAAATTAAATACTAAAATGGAGAACAAGTGGTAAATTAGAAAAATAATGGCATGTATAATTAAGTAGGAATGACTAAAAGATTATTTAATTGATTAATTAATTAAGAATAGCAATTAAGTTTATGTATGTTTAATGAAAAAGAGGCATAGCAATAGACACATAATATGTTAAATATTTAATCATGCTTATGTCTGTGTGAAATGGAAATCCTTAGATTTGTAACCACCACCAAGCATGTTTAATGCTCAGCACAGAATTTTTTTTACTGCATGTAGGTACCTTTAGGTGACAATTAGAGCAAATTATACATCGAATGGAGGGTACCGGCTCAAGAACTTTTACCAGCATTTTGTAATATAGTTGTTAATGGCATGTATATGTAAATATAAGGATGCCTATGGATATGTAGTGGTTGTAAATGGATATGTAAAGATCTAAGTATTTCTTTTTGAATAAGTTACATCGTGTTTTGAATAGGTATTATGAATGATTGTGGGAATGATGAGAATGCTTGAATGGATGGTTGTTTGAATTACCGGAAAGGCAGTGCAATATTTAAGCCGTTGTGCTGTCGAAATTTTCTACTTAAAAAAATTGGACATTTATAGGTCATTAATGACATAAAAATTGTAAAAATAAATTGGACATACGTATACAGTAACATATAAGAGTGTTACATTCATTCCTTGCTTCTTAGCAAGCTAAGGATGGTTTTGTTTTGGCCGATCAATCTGTTATTTCTGCTGATAATTTTTACGCCTGCTTGTGTGTCATTTCTTTTGTATTCTTATTTTTGTATGTGTCTTATTGCTTTGACGATGATGGCAACTTTGATCGACTAACTATTTAGACCTTCGTTCTTTCTTAATGTCGATGGTCACCCTTTACTTCGCATAATCTGATTAGTGCTACTAAACCCTTTGGCTGCCACTCAATCGTTTCTTCTTGAGTTGTTACGTTCAATCGCATTTCTTTAGGAACTGGTTCTAATTACTCCTTTTTGGTTTGCGAACTTTTGTTACGAGCGTTTATCCTCATTCATCGTAATTCACCACGTGTATTTTTAGACTCCTAGAGTCAGCCCTGCTAATTACTCCTTTTTGGTTTTCCAACTTTTGTTACTAGCATTCATCCTTGTTCATCGAAATTTGCCATGTGTGTTTTTAGACTCCTAGTGTCAGCCCTTGAGTTTTTGTCTATCTATTTTCCTTCTGCTCTTAATAGTTTTCTATCGGAGCTTTCTGATTCTCCCTTATCTCCGCTACAACAAATGGTACATTTTCTGCCTTTTGCTGCTTTTTTCATTCTTATTTTTTTGATCCATGGCAAATTTGCTTCTGTTTTCCAAGTTACGATGTGCTACTTGATGTAAATGCTGCTAGGAAGAACTTCAATTTCCCGTCTTGCATTTTATTATTTTATAATAATATGTTTGTTGCTCTGATCAGAAGTAAAATTAATCAAATTTAAGAAGTTCATCTCTACTTCAACCAAGGTAATTATATATCTTCATCGATATTCCAATCGGAGATAATTACACATTTTTCTCGATCTTTCGATCGGAATGATTACACATTTTCATCAATCTTTTGATCGGAATAATTATATATTTTCATCAATCTTTCAATCGAGATAGAGGCACCATTAGAGCCTTCTTTGCCTTACTCCTTAATGCCTTCTTTACTTTTAAATTTTTCTGAGATTACAACTCTAAGGATCCAATTTGGCTTTAGAAGGATTCTTGGGTATTTTAAAGTAAGGAGGTTTAATTTAGCATAATTATATTATGTTTTACAAGTTAAGACATTGAGGATTAATTATAATCGTGTAAGTGGATAAAATAATTATTTTATCATGGGTAAAATTCGAATAAAATTATAAGTATAGGGTGCAATTAATAAAAGAAGGGTAACTTTGGGAATAAAATTCAAAACAAGAATTGTGAAGGGGGCAAATTTTGGAATGAAGGACTTATGGAGGAGTTAGTTGAAACTTTCCTTCTTTACACCAATTTCAAGAGGCCGCATATAGGAGAAAGAAAATAAAGATATTGATGGGTATAAGTTATCTTGGTCGGCTAAGGCAAAAGGGAAAAACCAGATTTTCTCCTTCTCTCATCTCTCTCTAAAGATTTATATTTTCTTTCTAAACCTCTCAAAGATATTTTGCTGCATGAAGTGAATAAGATTGTGAAGTGGGTTTCGTAGAGGTAACGGGTTCGCAACTATATCTTTTTCTTCTTCTTTTTCTTTCTTGTTTTGGTGATGTATTTCTTTTGAGAGGAAATGTTGGGATTTAATGCGTGTATTTTTTTGTGGAAGGAGAGGTTACCTTGAACGAGGGAAAAAAAGAGTTTAAAGATGGGAATAGATGGTGGATTTTGGCCAAGGTAAGGGAACTTCGTGTGTTCACTACAAAAAAAAAAAAAAAAAAAAAAAATGATTTTACTGATGAATTTTTACCGATGGAATTGTGCATTTTACAGATAGAAAAAGCCGTTACCAACGGTTTGTTAATGAAATACCAGCAGAACGATTCCGTCAGTAAAACGCTTATAGGTACCAATTTACTGGCGAAAAAATCCACCAGCAAGAGTTCCCGACGGATTTTACCGATGGAAATATAAAAAAATTTCATCGGTAGTTTTGTTAAAAAATCCTTCCAATGAATCATTGAATTGACTTTTTACCAACGGTTATTCCGTCGGTAATTTAATTAATAAAAAATATTAATTTATTTTAGAGACAATAGCGACGGATATTTTCATCGGTATTTATCGGTAATATATATATGTATATTTTATTTTTTTCAAATGTTTTGCCAAAATTATATATCCCCTTTTGCAAAACTCATTCAATACAAAAAAAATTAAATTTAAATTAAAAATATATATTAATTAATAATTTTATTATATAATAAAATCAATATATACATCATAATGGAAAACCAGCCACAAAAACCAAAAAAAAAAATCTATTGTATATTATAACATTTCAATTATTTAACTAATGCAAGGGCTCAAATGATCAACCCTTTCGAAAAATTACTTGATAATGTAAAATTTTATCATCACTTGATAACATCTCTAGCCCCGCCACACGAAATCAAACTCAGCTCCAGATCTAACCCCTCATGTTGCTGCAGTCATAGAGGAAAATTGAATGACCATTTGGGAAAAAATATATTTCATCTAACTGAATTGAAGGTTAAAAGACAACCTAACAAAACATTACAATGGACCAATCAAGGAAACAACAGGCATAAAAGAAACCAAATTAACCAAGACATTAACGAATGGAAAATGGAGAAAACGAATCAAGCTTACATGCATCAATGGGACCCTGTTTCCTATAACAACAGTTTCGCCAACAACCCCTCCAGTCCCATGATCCAATAATATCCCATCTCCAATTTTGGCAGCTGTATAATAAATAGAAATGGTAAAAATGGCCCTTACAAGGAGCATGAAAGAATAACCATAGTCCCACACAAAAATAACTGCAAAGCTTGGTTTATAAGTTTAGTAACATGATGACAACTAATTAATCGAGATAAGAATATTAAGCAAAAAATAGCTCCACTTAAAATAACAGCAGAGGATACAGTATGTACTGCAACATACATGATTTGTTTGTACTGAACTTACATACTCCTCATCTTTGAAACTCTTTTTACAAGTTAAACATTTAAATTTTTATAATAAAAAGAATGTTATTTTACAGTTCAGAAAAATCCTCAAAGAATCTTATTACAGCCTGATTATAAAATTCAAGACGTGAATAATTTTTGCTGTTACATTCCAATGTAATATGCATTAACATTGACAATAATTAATAAGTTTTATTTTCCAGCAAAAAGAAAGTTAATACCAGTTACATTTTTTACTTTTGAAGTGTTTATTTGTAATTTTCACCTTGAAAATGGGATTATGGAATATATCTACAGTATGACTTCTAATTATATCAAGTATCTTAGTAAGTATATTATGCATAACTAGGCACTGTCATACAGAAGGATAAAGACTAAAGACTAGCCATAGGTTATAAACTTCATCACAATTGACAGTTCCACTTTTAAAAACCAAGTAAATTACTCAAACATTAAGAATGGAACTCTTTATAATTCAAAGGCAAACAAAAATAACTCTTAGTAGCTATTGTTTCGGTAAAAAATTTAAAATTAAAATTTTTAGAAACTTGATTACCAACCCCATGCACTATGATATTCAAGAAGCTATTGTTAACAACATATCTTCACATGTAAATTATAATTAAGATGGTAAAAGAACTAACAACCAATTTTTTATCTAACAAAATCATTGTTATTAAAATCGGACCGGACCGATCGGTTTAACCAAAAATCGGTAAGCCAACCAGTTGGTTTAACTGTTTAAAATCGAATTGGCAAAAAATCAAATTGAACAAAAAAAAGTCAGGTTGAACCGAAAAATCGGAGAACTGGATAAAACTAGGTTTTTGGCTAAAAAATCATATTTGTTTTGTATATTTTCACCCCTCCCCCCCAAATATATATATATATATATATATATATATATATATATATATATATATATATATATATATATATATATATATATATATATATATATATTTCCATTATTTATTTATTTGAAAAAATTAATATTTTAAATTCTAAATATATCACTTAATAATTTAATATACTTATTATGTATTTGGTTTATTGTAATCAAATATTTATATATATATTAAATTTTTATTATTTATTTATTTGAAAAAAATTAGTATTTTAAATTCTAAAGATGTCACTTAATAATTTAATATATTTATTATCTATTTGGTTCATTGTAATAATCGAATAAATTGCTATATTTTCTAAAAAATAATCGAATCGATTGAAATTGAATTTAGAAAAAAAATCAACCAACCGTGAGTCAATTTGTTGGCTAAGACATTTTATATACGTTTGTACTAGTAGAAAGTGGGGACAAATAATAACAAACATGTATTAAACATTTTATATCGAAATAAAAACTTTATTTACATATTATTCCATGCATTTGCAAATATAAATTTTCAAGAATATTGTGTTAATTGTGTTGTGCTCGGCAAATGGATCATATGGGCTTTATCAATTCCTTTTTTTTAATGAATTTGATTAAATTTTTTTTTGGAGGGAGAGAGAGTTGCGAGTGGGGTGAAATTCACAAGCTTAGGGAAAAAGCCAAGCCATCATTCACTCCATAAAAGAATCTGCATAGCAAAATATCCATGCAAGAGTGATATTTTATTGGCTGTAATTTGTAAGCGAATAAAATAAATGTCGGAAGTAAAATAGCACTAATTTAACAAATCAACGACAGCAAACTCGGCATCTTTGAAATATATATATATATATATATATATATATATATATATAAATTTCCATTATTTATTTATTTGAAAATTTTAGTATTTTAAATTATAAAAATGTCACTTAATAATTTCATATGATTATTATCTATTTAGATTTATTGTAATTAAATATAATTATACTCATGTAAGGTTAATATTTTCTGTTTTTGCTTCGTTAATATTCCATCTAAACAAGAAATTTTTTTCATGATATGATTGTATTTTTATGTTTCTAACATATGATATTCAAAAATCCATAATTAATTACTTGTAATAATAAAATTGAAATTATGTTTTGTAATATATATTAATGTTTGATGAATATTTTTTTAATTTTTATACAATAGTATTTATAAAATTATAATAATTGATAATATTTAAAAAATGGAAAAAACCCGGTTGAACAGGGTGAACCACGAACCCCCAACCTCGTCGGTTTTTTATCCGAACCGATTTTAATAACATTGAATAAAATGCAACGTGAAAATCAGATCATGAAAATGAAAAAGTTGTTTTCTTTTGCTGAAACTATAATGTACTACCAGATATTAGAATTTAAACCGGTACATTAACCATGTCACTTTATAAATGAAGAGAGATCAACTATTGGAAAAGAGTAAAGAAGCATAAGATAATCAACTGAGATTAAACACAACATCAGCATTATAGTGATACAGCTTTATTAGTTAGGTGTACTCTCAGACAAATAGATGGCTTTGATATATATATCACATATCATTAGTTTTTAATTACATAGATCATAATTTTGAAGCAGTTTACAACAAAACAAAACCCTTGACTTGATTGATTTTAGAAAATATAATTGTCTTGCTTGTTCCCTACTTCTCCTCTATTTTCCTCCTACCCCCTTTCGTTACAAAAATTAAATTAATTATTTTTTTCTAATTAAACATAATAACATCTTAGCAAGACAACTTTGGTATCTTCTGGTAACTTTAGACTATTGAAATCCATGAATTAAACATAAGTTTTCATGTTATGAAATATGCTTTACCTATTCACCATGCATTGAGAATGCACTTGTGCTCACCCTTGGCATGTTCTGTTCTCTTTTGAGATCTGTGCTATCCTAATGAAAAAGGGAATGGCATGGAAAAGCATATTGTTAGGATTCTTAATTATTCAAGTTACGTCACATATAGATGTCAATTCAATGTGCAAAGACAATTATTATTACTCAAATCTTATCTTTAAAAAAAAAAAAAAGAAATATTCCATATTCTTATCAGTTGCACTCTTTCACTATGTTTGTCACAACTTCAATACAGAGGCAGCAGAACATAAAAAGACCAAGAAATTGCAGCAGATAGTCTAGGATCTTGAAGGAGCTGACTAAAAGAAAAAAGTTGTTCCTGTAACAATATTATTGTTATTTACAACAACTACTAAATTTTAATCCCATAATTTATGAGGTCAGCTATATGGATTCTCTATCTCCAAATCCCTTTGTCTAAAGCTAGATCCATCTCAATATCTAGTAATTTTAGATCTTTAAAAACTATTTCTCTCCATGTGATCCTAGGCCTTACATCTCTACCTTCTACTATTGAACCATCACCTTTTTGAACCAAGACACTTGCGATACCTCATAGTACATGAGTGGTATTGTTATTTAAGAAGACAAACTGAGCAGATGTAATCAGTGAGAGAAAACCATGTGTGAATTCAAAAGAAAAAGAAAAGAAAACCATGGGAATTCCAAGCCATAACAAATCAACAAATATTTATGAGAATCGATATGAAAAATCATAACTCTAACAAACAGTTTTAATACAGCTAGAAATAATGAATCCATGTTCAATTTAACATAAACTTAAAGAAAAGAAATAATAGATAGTACCTTTCGAAAGACGTCAGATATAGGACCATCATTTTCTGATGCTCCCAGCTCTTGTTTCACCTTTTCTAATCCCTTGATTATAGCTTGCATTTCTTCTGCTAAAGACTTCAATTATATATCTGTAAGCAACAAAGCTCCCAATATAAAACTAATTTGGCAAAAATCTCTAACTGTTAACAAGTAAGAAAAGATCAAAACCTTAGATGCAGCCTCAAGACTACAGAGGTCCAGGTGAAAATCCAGAAGTGATGGTGACCTATCTGCAAGTACCTGAGAACGAAAAGCAATAAAAGACTTCCCTCAATGTTCATCGACCATCAGAGATGATAAAATTAAAATGCAAACTAAAAACACATTAAACCAGCTTCTCGTAGCACAACTATGCCTTGATGGCAAGGCATAACCTAGAAGCACAAATTTCACATTCAAAGAGACCTCATTAGGTCAATGTCCAAAATGTTCAAAATCCATCACATTTTGCCTCTAGCAAATTGAAGTTCAGCAATAAAACCACCTTCTCAGTTACATCTATTCCATCCAATATAGTAAAGGACTTGACCAAAGTAATTCTCTAAAATCAACTTAAAGATACGGTCAAATTGACAACAACCAAATTCAATACCCCAAATTTCAAGCATTAAAATGCAGAACTGATTATTTTTTCCCCCAATTTACGAACCCTTACAAGGCATATACCTCAAATTTCCTACCCAGAACTGTAGTCAGTTAGAAGAACTATGTTTTGAACGCACTTAACAATAAAGACCCAGCGTTCTTTTTTATATATATAAACTAACAATTTATTTAAAGCAGAAATAATACATCAGATTATATAGGAGCAAATATCAGATTCCAGAAAAATTGTAGACTTTGGAAACAACAAGCAACCCCGGTAATCAAAACAAGGACAAAACTAAGATAAACAACCACCAAAAGTAGGGCATTACAGACCCAAAAGGAATAGACTACAGTTAAAGAACAATAAAGAACACCTGACACTTGTAGGAACCATCATAAGAAACAGCCAAGACTCTAACAATTGATAGCTAGAAATCAATTGTTGAACCCATAGCCATTATAAATTCTTAAATAAAAAATTGTTAATTAATTTTTACAGACTATAATTACAACTAAAGCTCAAGAGTACAAGACACAAAATGAACCTCAAGATACAACAAAGACAAAAGAGAAATCGGTCCCTTTTCTAACCTTTCTTCCTAGCGAGAAATGTCTTTACAGCGGTGAGGCCTTTATCTCAAAAGCGAAGCGAGCAATTATTGTCCATCGATGGATCTGTTAGGGCTGAGAGAGTTATGTCAGAAAAACTCAGGGAAGACATAAAATGAAGATGCAAACTCAGAGAAAGTTTTGTTAGAAAAACCTAAATGGTGAAATAACGATCTGATGGGCGGTGGTGAAATAACGTCGAGACGGTGGGGGTAACCTCGCCACCGAGAGAGCATAACCCTCCATTTTTTAATTAATATTAAATATATATTATTTTATTTAAAGCCTACCGACTGATTTACCGATGCTAATAAATCTTAGCAAAAAATTATAATTCCGTAATGTTAATCCATCACTATTCCATAGCTATATTGGGTGGTAAAATTTTCCAACATCTATTTACCGACCGAAGAAAATCTGTCATCGGTATATCTCCTAAGATACTTATATTAGCAACGGAAATTCCGTCGCTAGAAAAGTTAAGTGACAACATTTGTAACCGTCGGTAAATCGATCGCTAAAAATTGGTGTCAATATTTCCCGCCAAAGATACCAACGAATTTTTAATTATATCAATAAAAATGTTTTCGTTTATCAAATTTATTTTTTTACCTAGGCTTTGTCGATTTGGTCGATAATATGTTAATTTTACCTACGAAATATGAGTGCGTTGATAAAATGAATTTTTTTATAGTGGTTTTGAATTACATATGTGATTGTGATAGATTTTAATGAAACCAAAGCTAAAACCTTACAGAGGAGATAAAGATTTTCTGCTTCGGTTATGTATATAGAAGAATATACCTTACTCCTAACATAGACCATAAAAATGATATTGCATGTTAAGTTAATTTTGAAAAGTGAAAACAATCTTGTATGCCTTTTCTTTATTTGCTGAATTTTTCAGCTTGATCTTAGTATTTTAATATCTTTAAGTTATTACATGGTAAGTAAAGTAATCTATATGCAATATATTATAGACTTGAAAAAAAATGAGTTTCCAGAAATTGTTGTTGTTTTCGAGTTAGAAGAAGCCTCTGTCACGACTTATCCCACCTGGCACGAGTCATTCCCCTTCAGTCTCTATCATGACTTGTTCCACCTGGCATGAGTCATCCCCCTTCAATCTCTATCACAACTCATCTCACCTGGCATAAGTCATCCCCCTTCAGTCTTTGTCATGACTCAACCCACATGGTATAAGTCTTTCCTCCTTGCCCTCTGTCACTGCTAGTGCCTTGTATGTCGAGTCATCCTTCTTCTCTTCTATATTCTTTTTTTCTCCTCTTTCTTTAAACAAACCTTATATTATCTCAATTTTGCTTAGATTACCAACTTAGTAATGTACAGATTAATAGAATCAGATCAAGCTTAACTTTTAGTAATATGAAAGTGTAACAATAGAAAAGAAGGTCAAAGAAGTTAGTTTAATTATCAAGGAAGAAATAACATACAACATGATATAACTACATGAGTATGTGATAGTACCATAATGTAAAGGTGTATATATAAAGTTGAAGATGTATGATATAAGGCACATATGAGTTAATATCATATCCATTACTTATTTGAGATAACATAGTTATGCCCGCATGATTATGTTCATATGTTACCGTACTAAAGTATACAATTATAGTGAGAGATATTCAATCTCAATTTCTTGTATTGTTATTGATATGCAATTATGAAATGACAATGTATTTATATGTCATCTATATACATAATTATATATTTTGACTAGTTTATCATACAAGTTGATAGTTAAGTGCTTATTCACACATAAAGATAGTTATATTGTATAGCATGTTATGTTAAATAATAGTAAATGCCCAAAGGAAAGGAATTACAGACATGTAATCATATATTTTGAACAAGAAGAACAAAGTGATAAGAAATACTATCGAGTGCATATAATGAAATATATGATAGAACTAGTTATTTCAGCGTATATATTATAACATGCTTATATAAAGTTCATCGATGAGACATGATATAGTGCCATAAGAATAGAA
This sequence comes from Excoecaria agallocha, assembly GCA_037975025.1. Taxonomy (NCBI): domain Eukaryota; kingdom Viridiplantae; phylum Streptophyta; class Magnoliopsida; order Malpighiales; family Euphorbiaceae; genus Excoecaria; species Excoecaria agallocha. Next base: position 3,239,732 of record CM075810.1, on the reverse strand, counting down.
ATACAATCATGTATATATGCATGACCTAAAGGAATAAAGTATAGAAAGTTAATACTTTAGCATGTTTATAATATCATGCTCATCGAAAATTTATATATGAATATGTGCATTTTACCTTGCTCATAGTTGCACATAAATATGTATGAATGCATAAATATATATGATAGAAAAAAGCATATATGTAACACCATTATACCCTATAACAGAATTTAAGAGTATTGTAATGAAAAAAAAAATAATTCAGTTAATTGATAGCTCAATTATGTACACTTCATAATTCTTAATGCATATAATTACAAACACATATATATATTAATACAAAACAATTAACATATATTTACAACTATTAGTGTTTTACAAAAATTGATTCACTATGTATGTACAAAATTTAACTTTATACCAAAAACTTTCTTCAAGCTCTCCTTCCTGTAACCTACTGATGTTGACCAGGTACCCGATGCTGAAACTTTATGCTTGTGTACCTACATGGGAAACACACTCGTGCTAAGCAATGGCTCAGTGGGAGTAAAATAACACGATAAACTTTGTAGCAAAGTCTCACATAACAATACAATATGTCACTTATTTGAAAGATAATAACAAACTTTGTCATAATCTAATGTAATCATACTCATTGTAATCATGTTACATAATTATTCTCATACCACTAATATCACAATGAAACACTAAATTTTTACTAAGGCATTCGTGTTTTTGGGTACTTGTTCGCTTACTATCATTCACTCATCTACAACCTTTTACATAGCCTGAACTCCCATAAATGATGGATAACGGGATAAGTACTGGATACTGATAAATTGTATCAATCATTGGAGATATTAGTCTTAGGACACTGGAAACCAAAAGGTATCAACACTAGACATCCACAGGTGCCAACACTAGTAGCTCTAAATGCTATCTCTTATAGGCATGCCTATCTATCCACTATTATATAAAATTTAGGCACAATAGAATTATAATTACTTAAAGATATCATATTAGATATTTTGAAGGTTATAGACATGAATATCCATATGGTAACATGTACATGATCATAAAATCACAATTCAGTTGTGGATATAACATGCATGAGCAGCAAGATAGTAAATATATGGTAAAAGAAGCTAAGTAGAAAAGGATAGGAAAACCCTACCCTATCGTGAGCACGACAGAGAGAGCTCAATAACCCTATCAAGCATAACTTAGGTCGCAAGCGTGACAGAAGACAATATACTGAACAAGGATGCCTTGTTGCGAACACGACACGAGCCACGGGCACAACAGGAAGGGAAAACACTTTGAACATTTTCCTCAACTCAACTTTGCACTGAAGTTTTTACATAGTAGACACATTTTCTAAACAAAATAGTCTTCTTCAAAGTCATTTCACTATACCTTTAGCTTTCAAAGCACTAAAAATCACTTCATTCATATTTTTAAACCTTGAAATATCAATAAAATAGTGTAAATAGTTCTAAATAATAGAGTAGCAAGAATCCTTTAAGCAAATTTTCACTATATCATTCTCTAAGTCACTCTTTATCATTCACATACACAATAATTCCATCAATTAATTCTAATGCCAATTTCAGACAATTATGACATATATATCTCAACTTGAATCAAATAAGCAAAATATAAAAGAATAAACTCCCAAACTCAAAAGTTGGCCAACTCTAACTTTCTAGAGCTTTTCCTTCTCCTTTCTTTTACTCTTGCTAGTTCTTCCAGCCACTATCATCAAACTTTACTCAATTACAACTGGAAAAAATAAATATATATTCTAAAGAAATGATGAAGAAGAATGGAGTCTTTTTTCACTTAAAACCATACTTTACTCACTTAATATACACTTCTTAAAAAGAAACTTGAAGCAAGAAAATGACATAAAGAATGAGAAGAAATGGCTAAAAATTTGGCCAAGATGTGGTCGGACGTCCCACAAGAAAAGGATAGATTTTTCCCTCTTTTTCTTACTTCTTCTCCATTTCTATAAAATAAGACACGTGCTTACACTACAAAAAAATTGCAAATTAGAAACGGAATTACCTGTTTTTTGTCACTAATTCGCGACGAACAGTCGCTAAAAGGCCAGTTGCTAATATATTAGCGACGAAATTCAAAATCAGTCGCTAATTTTTTTTCCGTCGCTAATTTATATTCCTAATTAGTCGCCGAATTATAATAATAATATTTAGCGACTACATTTTTCGTCACTAATTATTTTTATAATTATTGCATAATTATAAAAATTTACTGTAAAATTTAGCGACGAATATTTGTCACTAATATGGTCGCTAATAATGTTTGCCCAGTAGCGACATTTGTTGTCGCGAATCCGTCGCTAAATTATTGCATAATTTATTTTTTTCCTTTTACGGTTTTTTTAAATTTGCATCCTGTACACAATATAAATAATAATCTTATATTATAAAATTCATATATAATAGATACAAATGAAAATAATAATATTTTCATATATATATATAATTTATAATGAATTCATTACAAATATAGTCAACACAAAAAAAAACAATATATAAAACAAAGTACAGTTAAATCAAGCCATCTATTTTGTTTAAAACTAATTTCTAACAAAATTGGAGCATGATAGCTCCCTGCAACTGCAAGGACTGCTTTAACTGCAATCTCAGCCAAGCTGCACTTGCATCGATTCACACTGCAAAACAAAGAAGAAAAATCAACACAAGACAAATTGAAAAATATACGGCAGCCAAACCATTTTTGAAAGTCAGCATATTTCCTCAAATATGTAAAAGTATACAGGCTTTTGGGACATCTGGCTTCCCATATACAAACCTAATGGTGACATAAAAGAGATGACTGAACATTTGCCACACAAATACCTTTTTTCCTAGTTCTATATGTTATTCCCGAAATATATTAAAACTCAATGTCTTATGCAATGCCTTGATAATCATTTCATGCAAAAGCACGCATAACATGACACCAGGATTTCATGACAAGAACAAGTGATAATTTTTCTTCAAATTACGACCTAAAAATAAAATCAATTGAGTAGTAATAGAAGTTATAATGAAAGAATTCTGCCTAGTAGATGTTTAACCATAACTGCTAGTTTTCGACATTATACACAAAAGGATTTCTGCTAACTAAGCAGATTCTTAGTTACACAGGCTAGTCCTCAGCATTTTATTCCATAAAATAATTTTTTTAATTTCCATTTTCAGTTTTTTTTAAACAAAAGTGGAACGTTTAGAAAATTTGAAATGTGTTCAATTTTTGAAATGAAACACTTTTCAGTGCGTTCACTTGAGAAAAAAAATGAAATAATTCCTCATTTATTTACAAGACAAGAAAATATTTTCTACGTATTTGAAATCTAAAACACATATATATAGTAAAAGATAATTCATTTTAATTAAATATTCATGAAAAAAAACAAATCAAAGAAATAATAAAAAAATACAATGAACAAATTATTAAGTAATTAAATAAAAAAATCAAATTTCTAATTTTTGTTATTGTTATAATAGTTCTACAATCGATTAACAATGACATCTCTAACTATTCACAAAGTTTTTTTCATTTAGCTTTTTAAAAATCATAAGCCACTGTTTAATGGCAATAGCAATCCAGCGTCCATAGAACTCTACAGAAATCACACTTATAAAATGGTTCTGGTCTAGTTTGTAAATGACTAAGGGGTCAATTTTAAAATTATGAGTGAGGCAGGTAGTCCACAACAAGCAAGGAGAAGAATTTAATGGACAGCTTAGGTAATGGACATCCCATGTATGAGATGAATCCAAGCTCAGGTAATGGACAGCTAAAACAGATTTAGAAAAGTATGCAAGGTGATTTTAAGAATCTTAGGATGTCTGAAACCTTTTGCACCATGCTTGCACTTTCTCACGTCTCCTTGTGCTCTGCATTATCTGGCCTTAAGAGCCCTGTCCTCACTTTTAAGCTATGAAACTCATCCCAAAGTTGTCTGTATATCTTTAAGTATATAAATATATGCATATATGTTATATCTAATGCATTTCATTCGAATATGGAGTCTATTTGTTTCATAGTAAAATCAATTGAAACTCAAACTGCTTGCATAAACATTATGAACTAATTGTACATATGAAATAATTTCTAAAATTGCTAGCTATGAAATTTTTCATAACAAAATGCTCCTTGGAAAGTTTCACATGCCAAAAATATGTTTTATATTTCAAGTTTCACAAATTTATATTTCTAATCGTGTCTTCAACTTAGAAGGCATGGATATGCCACCAATTCTGAGAAAAACAGCAATAACTTAGTTGACATATAATAACATTATAGAACCACAAAGGTTAAAAATAAAAAAGACCACAGCATGAGAGAGGGCTGAGTAACTACAAAGAGAGGAGAGAATGATTCTCCAGAGCAACCATAAACTGGGGAGCTTCTTTTCTTGTCCAAAAAGAATTTTCAACTTTTCAAATTATGATTTATTATTATGAAAAAAAAAAGAAAAGAAAAGAGAAACAGAGAGAGTGAGAGAAAGGATCATGGATAAAGACATCAAATTTCAAAGAACAAAAGTTGCACATTACTGTTAGAGAGAGAGATTTCTAGGCTTATCTAATTTGAAAATGAAGAGGTGCATTTGATTATGCATCCCATATAATCAAATTACTCACCTCTGCTTCATTGAGGACCTAAAATTTCAAAGAACAAAAGTCGCACTTTCTTCTTAAGCTGCCCAGCATCATCCAACTCAGCAAGTGACCTTCCCCTTTTCTGGCCAACCTATGAAGAATAAAGAATCATCAATGATGAAGCAACAAACTATCAGGAAAAATACATTAAAAACCAATTTAGAAAACTATCCACGACCTTAACAGCTCCATCAGTTAATATGGGCCATAACAAGATATTGGAGCCTATGTTGTTGTCAAAAATGAAAATGAGCTTTGCGTAATTGGGTTCTTCATCAAATTTCATATTAGTTACCATCTCATGGAATTGTTGAAAAGGAGGGGGGCACAAGAAACAAAGCATGTCAGGAGGTGTAGCCATTTTCTTCTTACAAACAAGAAAACCCTTGTTTTCTCCCTGCAACTCTAGAGCACATTAAATCATAATCTATAATAAAACAAACAGCAGAACTGACAAGCACAGCTAGAAAGCCAAGTTAGTCAGGGTATAAGAACTTACACAAATGCAGACTATAACACATTCTAATGATACAACTATACAGACCATGATTAAAGTAGAAAGAAAAATACATGCATACAAAAACACCTGTACTTGTCAAAAAAAATTAATACCATTTCATTATATATTCTACTTGTCAAAATTGTATCAATTTCACACTTATATATACCAAAGTTTATAAGAAAGCATGAGATATACCAAAGATGGTATCTAGTTAGTTGCTATACACTTAATTTAGCCTTAAGTGAAAAAAAAAGTACAGCTTATACCTGGCAGCGGGCATCATTCAGGCTATATACAATTTTTAGATGCCACTTGAGCTTCAAAAGAAGCTGCACTGCAGTTGCATTAAGACAATCAACCTGCACAAACACCAACAGTGCTATTAGAAGCAAGAACATGATGAAATTCTTCCTACGTATGTAATTATCCATAAGAGGGACATTTAATACTGCTAAAACCACGAGTATTTTGCAAGAAAGACCTCCGGGAAAGGGAACAACAGGCAGTATCACAAGAAAAACCTTGACGTAGCACTACCTCCACAATCTGCAATAAAAATGCAGCAAGAAAATCTCAAGACACATAACTCCAACATTAAGTCTCATGGCTAACAGCATCAATGTTTTTGTTACTCGAGGTAATCACCAAAGAATTACCATAGTGAATAAGCAACCCGAGACAAAACAGAGAGCGACACACTAGCTGCAAGTAGCATGGAGGAGAAAACATTAGGTGCATATGCTTTTGCATGTTCATCATTTTATTCAATTTATAAAGGGAGAAGCAACTGTGTTTGAGGTCAATTAAGAAGTCTCACAAATGATCACTTCAATTAAACAATAGATTACCAAAGCAATTTAACTGAACTTGAGACTGACATGCAGATTTGAGAAACTAAAACTTGTAGCAACTTATACATTTGACTGTATCTAAACAAGTCAAAAGCAATATACCAAATATATGTCACCTTCTTGTTTAACTAAACTTCAGAAGCATGCTTCCAGCTATTTTTTTTTTGTCAATGCGCATGTATAACTTAAGTCTATAATAAACCCAAGACTTCTAAATACCAAATCATTTGCTTCATTATAGTCATACCTAAAAGGGATAATGCCCTTTTTCATGGGTGAAAGAACCCACTAAAAATTTTATAAAATTGGAAATCATATACAAGCTAACCAAGCCAAGTCCAGAATACCCGACAACCAAACCTGTTAGAAGCGCTAATGAGGCTAAATGTGCTGAGAATAATCTGGATATTACCCAAACACTAAAATCTTTCATGAAAATACTTGGTAAAAGTACATGATCTCACCAAGATTCTGTATCAGCCACCGAAGTTTGCAAACATTTTTACCGTAGTTACTAACCTTCAAATTCTATTTTATAGGATCATTCAAACTTCCCAAGAGAAACAATGCCTAAAGGTCTAAAGTTCATCAACTTTGAGGTAGATCTAGCCCCATTTAACCCACCCCATATAGTATGAAAATCTATACAACCCCATCTAGTATGAAATTAAGCCTCGGTTGTTGTTACTCAAACTTCCACCAAATTCCCAAATTCAAAAATCCCTAGATCTGCAATTCTTTACTGTCTTAGATTCTCTAATGTAATTAACCATTAAAGAGGAGTAAAACATGAATTACTTACCCATTATGGAAACAAAATAGCCTTAGAGACGGAACCAAAGGAAATTCGAGTAAGGAAGGCGACACAGAGGGAGAATCATGCCTTGTAGCGCGTGAGAGGAAGGGAGATGGCCGAGGACAATGCATCGGTGGCTGCTCCAGTGGAACGACGACGGCAGCTGACCGACGGTGACCTTACGCGATCGGATCTAGAAGGGGATGAGAGGTGAGAGATGGTGGCATCGGATTGGGTGTCTTGGAACCAAAAATAAAGAACCAGTTGGTTCCTTAAAGAAGAAGAGGAAGACAAAGGCCAAAACGACGTCGTTTTGGCCAACTTCCTCTTTAAGTCCCCAAATTTTATTCTATTTGTAATTTAACCCCAGAATTTTTTCTTTTAGGCAATAACACCCAAAATTCAACTATAATTCAATCCAAATTATTTTATAGATTTATTTTATTATCCAATTTACATATTATTCGGATCGATTTATTTATTATTCGAATAATTTAAAAATCGGGATGTTACAATCCTTCTTGGCTACTTTAGGTGTTTGGCCTCTCACCTTGCCAGCATGAGCCAAAGATCCGTGAACCTTACCTGTAAAGCAAATCCGCCATTTATAAACCGTGATTAATAGCTTTAAACATAAAAATTCTATATCCTAGAGAAACAATATAATCAGTGAAGTCGCCGAGCTTTACCCATGGCGTCTTTACTATTGTTGCTGCTACTACACTGGGGCTGTTATTCTCAATCTCTCAATAGGCAGAGAAGATGATAAAGGAGCCATGAATAAAAGAATTAGGGTTAGGGTATTAATAGGGTAATATAGCTAGCGAGGCGAATGGAGCGGGCCGACTTCGATATTAATAGTGTGACACCCTTATCACTCCGATCATACGGAACAGTGCACGCAAATCGAAATTTTTTTTTCTTTTTTAATTAACTTTTAAATAACACCAAAATTCGATATTACCAATTACTTAGGTATTCAATGACCTATAACTGTCCCAGGTTACTATTCACATAATAAAATTTCGGCAATATAACGGCTGTATTTTAACTAGCCTCCTGAAAAACCAGACAAAACACAGCCTCTCAGAGGCACAACACTTCTATAACAATCATTCCATTTCTCCAAACCTCCATCAAACATCCAATAATTCAAAACAGATAATAATCATAGTCACACACACATTTGTTTACATATTTTTACATATCCAAATACTTATACAGATCAGTCATTTATATACATGCCAAAACCTACATAATCTACTTAACAATATAATTTCTTTTCTTTCCATCCGTGCATCACCATTCCTCCAGCTCTGTACCTGCATGCAGTAGAAACTACATGCTGAGCATAAACTATGCCCAGTAGTGACTAACAATCCTAATACTTTCTTTGCAATATTTATCTCTTTAATATACTTTATCTAATCAATTAAATTCTAATTGAATACAATTAAGCATTTTTCATCAAGTTCAAGTGGAAACAATTGTTTTTCACATTATTTACACCTTTTTCTCATTTATTTCATAACTACTGATAAATTTTCCTTTTTAGTCCTCAAAATTGTGCTAAATTCCAAAAATGTCCTTTTTGTCTTAATATTTACGATTTTGCCATTATAGTCATTTATTTTCATTTTCATTACACAAGTTTCATCATTATTTGTCATTTATTCTTTACTTTACTACTTTTGGATAAAATTACAGTTTAGTCCCTGTACCATAAAATTTTATCTTGTTGACACTGTTAGGTCTCCAAAATTACTATTTTGCCCTTGTTAACCATTTCTCACTTATTTTTACTTATTAATTACCCATTTTGGCAAAATTATCATTTTGGCCCTAAACGTTCATTTTCTTTCATTTAAGCCCTTTTTCCACTTTAAACTTCATTTTTATCATTCTTTTCATTTCTTTTAACTTATTATCACTTTTCATTTCATTTCATGCCCCTAGTACAGTACCGACATAAATTCTCAGACTGGATGGGCCACATATAGACTGAAAAATGATCTCAACGACCATTTTTTCACGTAGCAGATACCAGGTACAAACAGAAGCTATGGCGATCAGTGATCCTACCATAACTAAGCAAGTCGCCGTGACTTGCACCGCGGTACAGATGTCCTTATGGCTAGCCAATTATATCCTGAGCTAGGCTTTTACTGTCAGACTAATTCTAAGGGCATAATTTCATAAAAATTGCAATCAAACTTTAATTTTCTTCATTATTTCATTACTCGAAAATACTCATATTTATTTCTTTCCATTCTTTTACATAGATTGTGAATTATTCTACCATAATTCACCAAAATCATTCACTTTCTCATTAAATTGCACATTATTTCATATTAATTCCATTACTTACATAATTGAAATTATTCTCTAAAATATTCATTTAATTTCAATAAATTCCATAAAAATTCCTAAGCATATTATTTCATTTCTAATATCATTCAAAAGCTTAAATTCATCATAATTCACAAAATACACTTAGGTTTACCTTAGGGTACAATTCGGCCATCAAGGTAAGTATGCCATACAATTATTCAATAAATCATTTAGGCATTTAAACATACTTATTCAAGGTCTAGTTACACTATTTCATCATCAATTTCCATTTAATCACCATTTTATCACTTTAACCCTAACTTACATAAAGGTTACTTAATTGAAATCAAAGAAATTACTAAGATTTATTAGTCACTAACCTTCCTTTCTTGCTCTAGGATGCCTAAGCTTCCTTTTTCTTACCATTAGCCTTGGAAGCTTGCAATTCTCCTTGATTCCCTAAGAGAACCGAAATTTCAAGCCATTAAAACTCTAGTTTTTCAACCTCAAATGCTAAAAATAACATCATAAATGAAATCTAGGCACCCAAAAACATAAGTAGGCACCTTAGAAAGAATTTAAACCCAATGATTTCACTTACCTCAAATGAAACCCTAAACTCTCTCTCTTAATTTTCCTTGATTTTCTTCCTTGATTTGAAGAAAGGATGTCATAAACTTAACTAGGGAGGCAGAAATTACTATTGGGTGGCTTAAATTAGTGTGAAATGGAGAGAGAGAAGAAGAAAAACTCAAGCAACAATGGTGAGGGGAGTTTCGGCCAAGAGGAGGAGATAAGGAGGGAGATGACTTGCTGGCTTGTTCCAGAAAATTCACACTTTATATAGGTCTTCTAAATGGGTGAATTGGGCTTGAGTTGGCAATTGGGCTTAATTAAATAATTAAGCCCCATTAACTCCCTAATTCAAATCTAATTTAATTTTTCCTCTTTTCTCACTCCAAATCACTCCAAATTTGATTTCATAATTTTTATCACATAAAAATTAGGTAGTACACAAAATTTTGGCTCAATCGGAGTTCGTTACTGGTCCGATTCAACCGAACTGGTTCGATTCGACAACTGTCGACATCGCCGAAAAATTTATTTCTTTATACCAAAATATTCTACATGAAATTTAATGAAGATCTGCAAAATATGGAAATTTTTGGAGTTCATTTGCTATTTTTAAAAATTTATGCAAAATCAAGTCACCTTCTCTACCAGGAAAATTGACTCGATTCATTTTTCGTATTTTTGACTTTCGGAGGCCTATTTGACCTCTATTTCACTTCAAATTTCAACCCCGGACTCACCATGACCAATACTTTCCGATAGTCAAATAAAATATTTTTCACTTTCGGGTCCGTTTTATGGCCCGGATGCACTATTCACCATCGGAATTTACTGTTCACGGCCAGACCGGTGTTGAGGCCATTACAATTCTCTCCTACTAAAAGAAATTTCGTCCTCTAAATTTACCTGTAGTGAAGAGGTGGGGATACTGATATCTCATAGTTGCTTCTGGTTCCCAAGTAGCTTCTTCAACATTATGATGGTGCCATAGTACCTTCACTAATGGAACCTGCTTATTTCTGAATTGACGAACTTCTCTTGCTAAGATTTTCACTGGTTCCTCTTCATAGGTCATGTCATCAGCCACTTGAATCTCTTCCTGTGTAATCACATGACTAGGATCCGATCTGTATCTACGGAGCATAGACATGTGGAACACGTCATGTATCTTTTCTAGTTCAGAAGGCAACTTTAATCGATACGCTACGGGACCCACTCGCTGAAGTATCTCATAAGGGCTAATAAATCTAGGACTTGACTTGCCCTTCTTTCCAAATCTTAAGATCTTTCTCCACGGAGATACTTTCAGGAAAACTCGATCTCCCACCTGAAACTCTATGTCCTTTCTTTTCAAATCAGCATAGGACTTCTGACGATCCGCAGCTTCTTTCAATCTACCTTTAATGACTCAAACTTTCTCTTCAGAATCACGGATCAAATCAGAACCTACTAACTTCCTTTCACTCAATTCGGTCCAACATAGAGGAGTTCTGCACTTTCTACCATACAGTGCTTCAAAAGGAGCCATTTTCAAACTGGATTGGTGACTGTTATTGTATGTAAACTCTGCCAAAGGTAAATGCTTTTCCCAACTGGATCCAAACTCTAGAATGCAACATCTGAGCATATCCTCCAAAACCTGGATCACTCTCTCGGACTGGCCATCTGTCTGAGGGTGAAAGGCTGTACTAAAGTGAAGCCTCGTACCCAAAGCATCTTGAAAACTGTGCCAGAATCGAGAAGTAAACCTCGGATCCCTGTCAGAAACAATGAAAGATGGCACTCCATGCAATCTTACTATCTCATTAATATACAATTCCTCCAGTTTAGACAAAGGATAGTCCATCCGTACTGGCAAAAAGTGAGCTGACTTGGTAAGTCGATCTATAATCACCCAGATGGCGTCATGTTTCTTCTGAGTCAGTGGCAAGCCTGTCACAAAATCCATGGTCACTCGGTCCCATTTCCACTCTGGTACTAATAAAGGATGCAACAACCCTGAAGGAACTTGGTGCTCAGCTTTTACTTGCTGACAGATCAGACATTTACTTACAAATTCTGTCACATCTCGCTTCATACCTGGCCACCAATAGAAAGCTTTCAAATCTTGATACATTTTATTGCCTCCAGGATGCATTGCATAACTGCTATGATGTGCTTCCGTTAGAATACCTTTCTTCAACTCTTCCTGGTTTGGAACACAAAGCCTTTGCTTAAAATAAAGGCTCCCATCATCACTCAAGGAGTAATTCTCTACACTGCCATTCTGAAGTCTATTCTTAATGCTCATCAACCGATCATTTTCTTTCTGAGCAGTCTTAACTTGATGCACAAAGTCAGGCTTTACTTGCAATTCAGCTACCAGGGCTCCATCTGAAGCTAAACTTAAATGGACATTCATAGCTCGGAGGGCTGCAAACCAAAACAATCAATTACTAATGCAAAACAATTACTTATACTAATTACTTAAGGGTATTCACATCACCTGACATAAATTTCCTGCTAAGTGCATCAGCTACTACATTAGCTTTTCCTGGGTGGTAATCGATGTAGCAATCATAATCCTTGATCAATTCCAACCAGCGCCTTTGTCTAAGGTTAAGCTCTTTTTGAGTAAGAAGGTATTTTAAACTCTTATGATCTGAGTAGATATAGCATCTCTCGCCATATAAATAATGTCTCCAAATTTTCGGCGCAAGAACAATGGCTGCTAACTCCAGATCATGGGTAGGGTAGTTCTTCTCATGTGTTTTCAACTGTCGGGAGGCATATGCAATCACCCTGCCTTCCTGCATCAAAACACACCCTAATCCATTCCTGGATGCATCGCTATAGACCACAAAATCCTTACCCGATTCAGGTTGAGTAAGAATTGGAGCTTCAGTCAACATACTTTTAAGTCTTTCAAAACATTTTTGACAAGCATCAGTCCACACAAATCTAACATCCTTCTGTAGTAACCGGGTTAAAGGTATTGCAATGGTAGAAAAACCTTTAATGAATCTCCTATAATACCCGGTTAAACCCAGAAAACTCCTCACTTCCGTAACATTCTTGGGTGGTTTCCATTGGATAATCGCATCAATCTTTGAAGGATCCACTTTAATACCTTCTGCCGAGATTACATGACCCAGAAAAGACACCTCATTTAACCAGAAGTCACATTTACTAAACTTAGCGTATAACTGTTTTTCTCTTAGGACTTGCAGAACAATCTTCAGGTGCTTATCATGTTCTTCCGGCGTCTTGGAGTATACCAGAATGTCATCAATAAAAACTACTACAAACTGGTCCAAATAGGGATGAAAAACCCTATTCATCAAGTCCATAAAGGCGGCTGGAGCATTCGTAAGCCCAAAAGGCATAACCAGAAACTCATAGTGGCCATACCTGGTACGAAAAGCAGTTTTCGGCACATCTACTTCTTTCACTCCCATTTGATAATAGCCTGATCTCAAGTCAATCTTTGAGAAAACACCTACTCCCTTAAGCTAATCAAACAAGTCTTCAATGCGAGGGAGAGGATACTTGTTCTTAATGGTAACTTTATTCAGTTGCCTATAGTCAATGCATAACCTGAGTGTACCATCTTTCTTCTTGACAAACAGAACTGGCACTTCCCAGGGAGAAACACTGGGCCTAATAAACCCCTTATCTAACAATTCTTGCAATTGAATTTTCAATTCCTTTAACTCTGCAGGGGCCATCCTATAGGGAGCAATAGAAATAGGTACAGTACCTGGAGCAACCTCAATAGAAAATTCTACCTCCCTGTCAGGTGGTAAACCAGGCAACTCATCAGGAAAGACATCCTGAAACTCCCTGACAGTAGGTACTTCTGACATCTTTGGACTGACTTTCTTTGCTTCCACTGCATAACACATGTAAGCCACACATCCTTTTCTAATCAACCTTTTAGCAGCAGTGACGGATATCACATCGGACAGAAAATCAATTCTCACACCTACCACTGTAACTTCTCAATCATCGCTAAGCTTTAAGGTGACTCTCTTCTTTCTGCAATCGACAGTCGCTTGGTGGGCGGATAACCAATCCATCCCCAGAATCACGTCGAACTCATGGAAAGGCAAAGCTATTAGGTTTGCCAAAAAGATGTGTCCCTGGGCACTAATAGGACACTGTCTGTACACTTTATCTACCACTACACTATGCCCCAGAGGATTGCTCACCAAAACATCCTGGTCCAAGCATTCCTCTTTCATCCCTCGATCCCGTGCTAAAGCAGTGCTAATATAAGAATGCGTGGAACCCGGATCAATCAATGCATGCACCGAATCAGATAACAAAAGAAACGTACCAACTATTACATCTGGGGCATCCTCATCTTCACGTGCTCTGACAGCATAGGTCTGACCCGATACTCTCCTCTGACCCTGTGATGTCTGCCCAACAGGTCTGGAGGCCGAAGTGTGAGGGGCGGCTCCCCTACCACGACCTCTAGGAGCTGAGGATCCTGTACCTGATGCTGGTGAATTAATTGAGGTAGTCTGCATGGCAGGACAGTCTCTGATTCGATGATCTCTGGATCCACATCTGAAACAGGCTCCTGTCAGAAATCTGCACTCTCCAGAGTGAAACTTACCACAGTGCTCAAAAGTCACTACAGAATCACTATCTCGGTCCCGAGGGGTACTAATAGTCGGAGCTCTGCCTCGAGATGCACCACCCTGACCTCGGCCTGCTGCTACAGGTGACTGTCCCTGAAATGCCTGAGATCCCTTTGCTTTCTTCCCTTTTCCACTGAACTGTCCCTGCTTCCTCTTTTGCTGAAATCGGGACTGTCTCTCAGCCTGCTCAGCCTGAGTCATCTCTAACTTTATGGTTGCTTCCACCATAGCACGCAAGGTAGGATATTTCTGAGCTCCAATGATCTGTTTAAGCTCAGTATGCAGGCCTCTTTCAAATCTGTAACATAATTTCTTCTCTGTAGCCTGGCCTTCATCAAGGTAAGCACTCAACCTCTCAAATTCTCTTTCATACTCTGCCACTGTCTTATTTCCCTGTTTTAATCTCCAGAAAGCCTCTTGCATAGTGGCCTTATTCTCGGACCCAATGTATTTCTTCTCAAACTGGTCCACAAAGTACTCCCAACTCAACTGATCTGCAGGAGTATGTCGTCTGACTGAATCCCACCAAATGAATGCAGGACCCTGAAGTAATGCTACAACACCTTCAAATTTTTCTTCCAGTGGACTGTGGGTTATTTCAAACAATCTCTTTATCTTATATAGCCATTCTTCAGCCACTGCATGTGTCAAAGGTTCTCTACCAGAAAAGTCTTCTGCCCCCAATCTCTTTAATTGTTCCAGTATAGGTCTCCGCCTAGGCGAGGCTGGCTGAATCTGTACTACTGTCGGCTGAGGCGGCGTCGGAGCTGGAGCTGCCTGCAGTCTCTGCTGAATGTAGTCAGCCATCAAATCAAGAAAGTCCGATTGAGGGAAAGGAGGCGGTGCTACAGGAGGAGGGTTCTGTTGTGGGGCCTCTTGACGCCCAATATTACTCGATGCCTCACTCCTGCTGTCAGCTGACTGTTGTCCTTGGTCAGTAGACATCTTTTCACTATAAAATAAAAGGAGCAGATGCACATTAGTTCCAAAACACCCACTTCCAAAAATAATTGGCATGTATATACAGATAAATCAATTAATACCCACTCCGATCTTAGAACCGTCTAAACCCTTTGCTCTGATACCAATAAAATTGTGACACCCTTATCACCCCGATCATACGGAACAGTGCACGCAAATCGAAAATTTTTTTTTTCGTTTTTAATTAACTTTTAAATAACACCAAAATTCGATATTACCAATTACTTAAGTATTCAATAACCTATAACTGCCCAGGTTACTATTCACATAATAAAATTTCGGCAATATAACGGCTGTATTTTAACTAGCCTCCTGAAAAACCAGACAAAACACAGCCTCTCAGAGGCACAACACTTCTATAACAATCATTCCATTTCTCCAAACCTCCATCAAACATCCAATAATTCAAAACAGATAATAATCATAGTCACACACACATCTATTTATATATTTTTAGATATTCAAATATTTATACAGATCAGTCATTTATATACATGCCAAAACCTACATAATCTACTTAACAATATAATTTTTTTTCTTTCCATCCGTGCATCACCGCTCCTCCAGCTCTGTACCTGCATGCAGTAGAAACTACATGCTGAGCATAAACTATGCCCAATGGTGACTAACAATCCTAATACTTTCTTTGCAATATTTATCTCTTTAATATACTTTATCTAATCAATTAAATTCTAATTGAATACAATTAAGCATTTTTCATCAAGTTCAAGTGGAAACAATTATTTTTCACACTATTTACACCTTTTTCTCATTTATTTCATAACTACTGACAAATTTTCCTTTTTAGTCCTCAAAATTGTGCTAAATTCCAAAAATATCCTTTTTGTCTTAATATTTACGATTTTGCCATTATAGTCATTTATTTTCATTTTCATTACACAAGTTTCACCATTATTTGTCATTTATTCTTTACTTAACTACTTTTGGGTAAAATTACAGTTTAGTCCCTGTACCATAAAATTTTATCTTGTTGACACTGTTAGGTCTCCAAAATTACTATTTTGCCCTTGTTAACCATTTCTCACTTATTTTTACTTATTAATTACCCATTTTGGCAAAATTACCATTTTGCCCCTAAACGTTCATTTTCTTTCGTTTAAGCCCTTTTTCCACTTTAAACTTCATTTTTATCATTCTTTTCATTTCTTTTAACTTATTATCACTTTTCATTTCATTTCATGCCCCTAGTACAGTACCGACAGAAATTTTCAAATTGGATACTCGGGACGTGGACCCCTATGGGCCACATATAGACTGAAAAATGATCTCAACGACCATTTTTTCACGTAGCAGATACCAGGTACAAACAGAAGCTATGGCGATCAGTGATCCTACCATAACTAAGCAAGTCGCCGTGACTTGCACCACGGTACAGATGTCCCTATGGCTAGCCAATTATATCCTGAGCTAGGCTTTTACTGCTAGACTAATTCTAAGGGCATAATTTCATAAAAATTGCAATCAAACTTTAATTTTCTTCATTATTTCATTACTCGAAAATACTCGTATTTATTTCTTTCCATTCTTTTACATAGATTGTGAATTATTCTACCATAATTCACCAAAATCATTCACTTTCTCATTAAATTGCACATTATTTCATATTAATTCCATTACTTACATAATTGAAATTATTCTCTAAAATATTCATTTAATTTCAATAAATTCCATAAAAATTTCTAAGCATATTATTTCATTTCTAATATCATTTAAAAGCTTAAATTCATCATAATTCACAAAATACACTTAGGTTTACCTTAGGGTACAATTCGGCCATCAAGGTAAGTATGCCATACAATTATTCAATAAATCATTTAGGCATTTAAACATACTTATTCAAGGTCTAGTTACACTATTTCATCATCAATTTTCATTTAATCACTATTTTATCACTTTAACCCTAACTTACATAAAGGTTACTTAATTGGAATCAAAGAAATTACTAAGATTTATTAGTCACTAACCTTCCTTTCTTGCTCTAGGATGCCTAAGCTTCCTTTTTCTTGCCTTTAGCCTTGGAAGCTTGCAATTCTCCTTGATTCCCTAAGAGAACCGAAATTTCAAGCCATTAAAACTCTAGTTTTTCAACCTCAAATGCTAAAAATAACATCATAAATGAAATCTAGGCACCCAAAAACATAAGTAGGCACCTTAAAAAGAATTTAAACCCAATGATTTCACTTACCTCAAATGAAACCCTAAACTCTCTCTCTTAATTTTCCTTGATTTTCTTCCTTGATTTGAAGAAAGGAGGTCATAAAACTTAACTAGAGAGGCAGAAATTACTATTGGGTGGCTTAAATTAGTGTGAAATGGAGAGAGAGAAGAAGAAAAACTCAAGCAACAATGGTGAGGGGAGTTTCGACCAAGAGGAGGAGATAAGGAGGGAGATGACTTGTTGGCTTGTTCCAGAAAATTCACACTTTATATAGGTCTTCTAAATGGGTGAATTGGGCTTGAGTTGGCAATTGGGCTTAATTAAATAATTAAGCCCCATTAACTCCCTAATTCAAACTCAATTTAATTTCTCCTCTTTTCTCACTCCAAATCACTTCAAATTTAATTTTATAATTCTTATCACATAAAAATTAGGTAGTACACAAAATTTCGGCTCAATCGGAGTCCGTTATTGGTCCGATTCAACCGAACTGGTTCGATTCGACAACTGTCGACATCGCCGAAAAATTCATTTCTTTATACCAAAATATTCTACATGAAATTTCATGAAGATCTACAAAATATGGAAATTTTTGAAGTTCATTTGCTATTTTTAAAAATTTATGCAAAATCAAGTCACCTTCCCTACCAGAGAAATTGACTCGCTACATTTTTCGTATTTTTGACTTTCGGAGGCCTATTTGACCTCCATTTCACTTCAAATTTCAACCCCGGACTCACCATGACCAATACTTTCCGATAGTCAAATAAAATATTTTTCACTTTCGGGTCAGTTTTACGGTCCGGGTGCACTATTCACCATCGGAATTTACTGTTCACGGCTAGATCGGTGTTGAGGCCATTACAAATAGCACTACTTGGCCCATGAAGGCCTTTCCATAATTGGTTGAGGTAATTGGCCCCGAGAGAATTACATCCTTATATATATATATATATATATATGGTCTCAAAAATTATGAATCTCTAGTACTCTAGCCAAAATAAATTTTCATACCTATAATTAAATAATTAAATGTTTTACATCAACTTTATTCGAATGACTTTAAATAAATTTTGTATAGTTAAAATAATAAAATTTATATATAAATTATATTATATTATTTTTATTTTTCCTTATTTGTTAAGTTAGATAATTCAAAAAAATTAAAATTCCCTAATCATCTAGTCAAAATAAATAGGTTTTTTTTTCTTTTATAATTTCATTTTTGTCCGCAAGATTGAGGGGAGGGGATTTAAAAAAATAGTTTGATTTTTAACTGTTCAGATTAAAATTGTTTTTTATGATTTTTTTAAATACTTATGTAGTTATAAATTAAAAATTAAATATTTTTATATGATGTGATATTAAATTTGTCAAAATTTAATTCAATTTATATTCAAATTCAACATGTAAAAATTTAAATATAAATTGATTCGTATGATTTTAAAAAATTGAATTAAATTAGAAAATTTTGTATTCAAGGATAATTTTGTAAGTAAATATATATAACTAAAATTTTTTAATAATTTAAAATTAAATCAAAATTTTAATAAAATAACAATTATTTTTTTATTATTATTATTAAAAATGTAAGTTTTTAAATAAATAAATTTATATTTGGGAATAATTGATAAATAAATCAATAGAATTTCTAATAATTTAATATTTGATTTAAATTTTATAAAATAAAAATTAATTAAAAATTTTTTATTATTATTTTAAATGAAATAATAAATTTTATATTACTATTTTATAAATATTTAATTTTATTAATCTTGAACACGCAAATATATAATAATCGTAACAATTAATTTATTATTATTATTAAAAATGTAAATTTTTGAAATAAATAACTTTAGATTTTGGTATAATTGATAAAAAAAATTATTATCAACTTATAAAATAATTTATAATTTTCTGTTACAAAATAAAATATTCATTTCATATGGTCTATATTAAAATTACTTGAAACTATACATAAATCATGTGAATGAAATTTAAAAAAAATTATTTTTTAATTTATTTTCGACGGATTAGCGACTAAATATCAACGCTAATTGTATTACTGTAACAAATTACAGTTAGCGACAGACCAATTTCCGTCACTAAACCGTCGCAAAAAAGGCGCTATATTTTCCCTCCAAAATTAGCGACTAAAAGTTTCGACACTAAATTTTCTGGAACTATTTTCATGAATAAAAATTATAAAATTTAGCGACGGAAAAATTCGTCGCTAATTCTGTCGCAAAACATGGCCCGTATACTTTCCGCCAATAATTAGCTACTGTTTTTTCATTCTGTCGCTATTTCATCGCAAAAAAATAGAAAATATCCTCCCCACGACGGATTGTAAAACAGTCGCAAATCCGTCGCAAAATTTGCGACGAAAAAAAGGTCGTCGCTAATTAGCAATTTTTTTGTAGTGTTAATTCTAATTGGACCACTTGTTTGACTATTAAAAGCTACACTTTGCTCCCTCTTCTTATATAAATGCTTACATTTGGCATGAAACTTATAATATAAATTTCAGTCAAGTCTTTCTTACTTTACTAGCAATGTACATTCATCCCCATATTAGCAAATTTACAAAATTATCCTTCACATTTACATTAATACCAATTATACCCCAGTTACACCTACAAACTTTA
The DNA here is from genome assembly GCA_037975025.1 of Excoecaria agallocha. Classification (NCBI taxonomy): domain Eukaryota; kingdom Viridiplantae; phylum Streptophyta; class Magnoliopsida; order Malpighiales; family Euphorbiaceae; genus Excoecaria; species Excoecaria agallocha. The sequence goes on along the minus strand of CM075810.1, from coordinate 3,219,564 downwards.
CTAGTATACACTATGGGACCTTACAATAGAATAAAAAGATAAAGTAAAGATTTTTATTCGCCTGCATTGTGTCTAGAATATGGATAGATAGGCATACCTATAAGGGTACTTTACAGTTGTGATAGAATAGTTTTGATCCCATTTGGGTCAAAAGAGAAAAGTATCAACCCCTTTTAGGTCATAAGATATCGATATGTTTCCATTTGGTTAATAAACAACCTTATTTGGGTTCGATTAACTGGTTAGACAGAACAATTTTATACTTTTGGGTGCTACCGTATAACCCATTATCCACTTCTTTAGAATAGTGTAGGCTTAATACAAAAGTAAAGAAAAGCTTGATGGTTAAATTTAAAGATTCATGAAGCATGATAGCTCTTAATTTTACTTTATAGTAATTTATATGAAAATCCTTTTACTGAATATGGGCCATGTATTTATGGGTAAATTACATCATAATTATATGTATATAACACTATATATAGTGTCATGAGTAGATTCTAGACTAAAAATGATGAACTTGCACAATACTAATGATATGGTAATATTACCAGTATACTCATGTTCTCGATGATCATATACTTTTTACTTAAATTGACACACACACACATTAAAATATGTCAATGTATGGTATATGGAAAAGCATGTCATAGAGTAAAGAGTATTATATTATTGGATGAATAAAACCATTTTCATAATTCTAGAGTATCTTCATACCAAGGGATACAAGGGTTATGTAGTTACATTTATGTATTGAAATGTTTTACAATAATGTATGTGTATATATGTATTCACAAAGGTTACATGTTTCTTATCTAATAGTGTGAATTGTTATTATGGCTTTTTGCATGTGAACATAAGACCTGCATGACTCTTTTATATGGAAGTTATAAAATCTTTGATGTAAGTTCATAGTGTTTCCCACACCCAGGAATACAAGATATAAGTATTGGTTTTGTCCAATATGGAGAAAGGGTACGAGTAACTTCTTTCATATCAACCTAAAAGAACTATGAACTCATAGTTGATATTTTTCAATAGCTATGTGGACCAATAGGTATTTTGTATAACTATATGATTCTCTTATAGCAATTTGTAATTATATGTGAGATACGTATAACTTCTTGCATGTAATTATAATAAACTTAGAACTCACAACATGTGAATATAACTTGTGCTTGAGATAGAAATATAATGATAATATATCAATGTGTATAGGAATTTAGAATGGTACTCAAGGGAAAAGATGAAATGTCGCAATAGAAATAATAATATATAAAGTGGATGAAAGCATGTCTCGTACATGGAATAATCTACACATAGTAATTGTCACAAAAATTTACTAGTATATAATAATGTTTAGAGATTTATTCTATTAATTTAAGGTACTATATTGTGTATATGAATATCTCTATAAACCTAAATTGATATTAACATATGTTCGAGTATGATTAGTAATACAAAGTGATTAGTCAAGGACTAAAGACAAAATCCATATATATATAGTTGAGTTATATAAGTATTGGTAAAAGTATAAAAGTGTTAAATAAGTGGAATAGTTAATAAATGATTAACTTTGATTATAGCAATAACATGAGAACTTGAAAAGTAATTGGAAATTTGTTAAGATCATATTGTTATCGTTTTAAATGATGGATTTATGCTTATAGATTTGTTATATGATTGTGTTTTATTTTGACGGTTTTCAAAAGAGTTCATCTACATGTTTTTATTCCCCGCTAAGCTTTATAGCTTAGCGCATGTTTTTATCTGTATAAGTTGTCAAAATAGAACTTTTTCTTAGGGAAATTATCGGCAACTGGATGGCCACACAAGAGAGATATCGAAAGTGTATAGTTTTCATTTGGTTTTAATTTGTTCAGGAAATTATGTATAATACAGATGTTAACTTCATGTAAATATTGTAATGTTTAAAGAGACTTTTATGTAAGTTAAGTTTTATATATGTAAAGTTCATATGTTATAGTTTAAGTTATCTTATAATATATCTATATAACATAGTAAAACATGTTTAATGATTCAGGATAAAGTGATATAGCTACATTTTAGGATAAGGGTGTTATAGCGACTTATGCTCCAGTTGTCTTCATCCACAAGATGGTTTCATCAGCCATTTCGATTGGGATCAAATCCTTCACTTAAGAGCCTGTTGATTGGTAAGTGGGGCATTTTGCATCTTTTCTTCTTTGATACTTCTTCCTCTCCTAGCGTGGATGAAGAAAAGAGGATTTTCTTTGATCGGGTAAAAGAATGCACTATCCTTTTCCTTTTTAATCTGATTGGATCATTGGAGACTGTCAGGAATAACTTTAGTCAATTTTTTGCTTCATTTTTTTCCTCTATGTGCTACTTCTCTCCTTGAAGCAACTGGGAAAGTGTGTTGTTTTTGCACTCTTCCTCCATCTGCATTGCAAGGCTCTATTCATGAGAGGGAAATGACACTTTATCTAAAGCTTATCTTGCTTTTTCTATTGGTTTCTCTAGAAATAAGAGAATGGACTATCGTATCCTTTTTCCATTATTTTTTCCAATAGGCTGGCTCTAGGAGTCTCCTATGTCAGTTGCGCAATGTCTTGAAAGGAAGATATTTTGCTTCCTTTTGGACCCGGCACGTATCCTTTTGCTTCCTTTTGGTCCCAAATTTTATTTTTCTCATTCATACATTTCCCATGTAGCCTCATAGGCTTCAATAGGATTCTCATTTTTTACCTTTTTTCGACAATTCCCATATAGTCTCAATCACTCTCAAAAGGTTCTTATTTGTTTATCTTCTCTCTGTGATTTCGAGCTCATGTTTTTTCCTGGAGATGTGTGGGGTGAATGTTTTTACTCAGTCACTGGTTCTCAACGAAAAGATCAAATGATAAATCATAAATTTTCATAAGAAGGGGTGAATTCTCTTGTAGAAAGGATGGAAAGCCTAGACGATTCGAAGAGTAAATTTTGATCGGATCGTAGGAAGATAAAACCTGCAAAAGGTGCCACCTAGCTTATTCTGGGCGTTAGCACTCCGATGCTTAAGTTAGCAACTACGAGAGAAGCTCTTAGAGAGAGAATATATGCATTTAGAGAGAGAATGAGAGTCCAAGCTCTATAGAGAGAAACTTGTTATTTACAGTATCCGAAAAGCTTGAAAAGTGTTTGTGAATAGTTGATCTACTTAGGGCAGGTATGGTCTGTTGCACAGGTAGCGGTGGTTGGATAGTGGCATGTGTCAGACAGCCACATTACATCAAGAAGAGATCCCATCCGATCGGATGATCTCATTTTTCGCGCGTAGCCGATTGTTTTTAGGAGGCTTCCATGGGTCTTTTTTTCTTTGGGCCTCTTAATGCCTTGGGCCTTCTTGTTTATTTTTCTAGCTATTATCACTAATCAGATGGGCCAAATTCGGACTAGATAGAGATGGATCAGGCCTACCAAAAATTTGAAGATTTTTCTCATAAGCCTACATAAATAATATACAAGTTTACTTCAAGGCTTGGTTGGTTTAGGTTGAACTAGGCCTGACGTAACCGAAATTAAAAAAAAAAAAAAGAATTTTTGTATAAACCAAATTTAAAGATTTTTTTCTGTATAAACCTGTATAAAAAAAAACACGTCTATTTCAACTTAAGCCGACTCCAGATAGATTGAGTTCAGGATAAGTCCAATTGAAATTTAGAGAATTTTTTGCACAAGTCAAAATAAATATTGTTGGGATAGGCCTAACAATACTTTGGCTAAGCCATATGATGGGATGGATTGAGTTCAACTCGAACCTAAATAGAATTTGAAAATTTTTTCTACACAAACTTATATGAATAAAATAAGGTCTACTTCGAGATAGGTCAAGTTTGGGTTAGGCCTAACTGAAATTTAAAAAATATTTTATGCACAAAAATAAAAATAAAAGTCTTGCGATGAGCCAAACTGAAATTTAAAATTCTTTTCTGCACAAATAAAATATAAGTCTTGTGCTGAGCCGAGGTGAAATTTAAATGTTTTTATGTGCAAACCTGCATAAATAAAATACGAATCTAGTGCAAGTTGGCTTGGGTTGAGTCGATTTTGGATTTGGATGAGTTAGGTGCGGGCTGAACATATTTGGTATAAAAAAATTATAGTTGATATAAATTTAATATTTTGACATGTAATTAATGTCCCTTAGGTTACATGAAACTTGGTTACCTGGTTCAAAATTTAATGAATTATTTTGAGTGCATTCAAATTTGAATTCAGATCAATATTTTTTGTCAGATTTAAGCGAGATTTCTGAATTGAACTGGAGATTGAGATTTAAACTCAAAATAGCTTTTCTAAATCTAAACTAACATATTGTTAGTAAATATGCTACTTTAAAATGATGAAAATTCAATTAAATAATTATATCATCATAACGATGATGCAAAATAGGCTCATGTCAGCATATAATTACTGCCATACTCGATTTCTCCTCCTTAGCTTATTTTCCTAGAAAAAGCTGGCATGTAACAACAAAATTATACATTTTAAGCATCACCTAATAAATTCGGTGACTAAGTATGTTACTAACATATTTTCTTTTTTTAAGAACGTGCTAACATTTCTTATTGGTACTTAATTCTGTACGGATGCACGTATGTACTTTAACGATTCGCTAGTTTAAATATTCACACTAAGTGCACAGGCTTTAAATATTACTATTTTTTATTAAATTTTTTATTTATTTTTATCCATTATCAATTTATTTAGAATCAATTATTATTGGACTTATATATATATATATATATATATATATATATATATATATATATATATATATATATATATATATATATATATGTATACCAATTTTATCCAACTTGTTCAAAATAAAAAAAAATTAAATTTAGTAACTCAATGGAATAAAACAAAACAAAAATCAGGGGATTAAAATTAAATAG
>CM075810.1:3123102-3214439 GCA_037975025.1 Excoecaria agallocha | reverse complement strand
AAAGAGGAAGTATAATATTAGAAATAAACTAAATTTAAATAATTAAGTGCAAGATATGCTACAACAAGTGTTTCTTAATAAATATAAAATAATAATATAGTTATCACTAAACTTGTGAATATATTGTGATTAAAGCAACAAATATATTTCATATTTCATGTTGAAGCAACAAGAACATGAAATTATTTGTGAAGAATCCATCATCTATGGATCGATCTAAATCAATCCAGCTCATTAATAATCCATATTTTTTTTACCCATTAATAACCCAACCCAAATCCATCCAATCCGTCCATTTATCACCTCTACAAATTATAAATCCTTTTCCTCAAATTTAAGTCAATGTATTGTTTGGAACATCAAAAAATTGTATAATCTATTATCTAGAAGCCATTATGCTACAGCGCAAAATAATAATAATAATAATAATAATAATCACCATTACCAAACATATTTTTTCTAGTTATAATACAAAATCAAAATTAATTGATCAATAAACCTTCAAATAAATAAATAAAATTATATATATTTAAATAAATAGAATAAAAACTTTCAAGATCTACCTGATAAAACAAGATTTGACTTTATCCGTAAGAGAAAGAGTTGACAGCTGATGATTCAATCGGATGATGAAGCCTGTAAGAAGGGATGTCCGATCGGACCCGGACGTTAACACTCTGAAACTTAAGTTAGTAGCTTTTAGAGATAGAGTATTTAGAGAGAGAGAGTTTCGGATAGTCAATATCTGGAGTCATTATATTTTAGACTATTTATAGGAGTTTTTTAGAGAGATACTTGAGTACCTTGGGGCGTGATAACCGGTAGTTGGAGCAGGTGAGCGGCGATATGACACGAAGAAGGTGGAGAGTATGGACGTTGTCTTGTATCAGTGGGCTGACATGACGTGCTGTCCCATCAATTTTATCGGACATCACACCTGCCTATTCTGTCTTCCAGTTCACGCTTTGCCTTTTTGTTATTAGACTTGGATCGTGCCAAGTGTTATTGGACTAACCTAATTGCACATTTGGAGATATATTTTTCATAGTTATCACTACCCAATGAATGATATGTGATGGACCTGATGGTTAATCAGAGACATGAGGTTTAAGTTCTAAAAATTGAGTATTTTTAACGGATTCGATAAATTTCAGATATTAGATGATTAAAAAAATTCAAAATCAAAATTTTTATGGATTTATCTCGTAAATCTTTCTTTCCTAATTTAAAAATATGTAATTATTTTTTTGACTTTTTTTGTTTGCAATTATCAAACATCGTTTTTTATTTTACTTTTTTCTTTTTTCATTTTTATTTATCTATTTTTTTATTAACGGTTTTTAATTGTATTATTCTTTTTCAAGCGTAATTGTGTACGAATTTGTTTATATTTCAATGCAAGTGTTAAATGAATGATTCGTGATTAATTATTTTGTTGGGAAACAAAACAGTGCCAGCATGGGGTCCATTCTATGAACGTTTTCTCAATTTTATAATTTCGTTTTACATCTAATTTTTTTATAATTAATCGTATTATCCCATCACTGATAATGCTGCTACACGTAAATGGTGTCATAAAAATTATTTATTTAGCATGAAAATAAGATAATTCCTGTCCTTAATGTAAAATTTGGAAGTCAAATAACTCATAAGAATATTTTTTTTAAAGGAAATCAAAGTTCGTTAATAAGAATCAGCTAACAATTCTAAATACACAAAAATTGGTGACAAATTTTATTAATAAAAATCAGCTAATAATCATGAATACGTAAAAAATTGGTAGCGAATCCAACTAAACATGGAGATTAGACATGAAATTCGAAGCTGTAATTAGGTCATGGACTAAATAATTCGCCCACCTTTTAGCAAAACTAAATCTAACATCTGTTGAATTTGAATACAATCTTAAATAGTCGTCAATAACAAGATCCAAAATAAACTTTAAACATGTGCGAGATTTAAGAGTTTGCTTAATAATTTGAAAATACGATTCGATAAAAATATTTAAGTCGTATAAAGTGGCCCCAAACCACACTGTAACAATTATTTTCAACTAATGAAAAATAATTTTGGATTTGGATGGGATCCTGTAACCAAAAATAAAATCTCTGCTAGCAATGAAATATGGGTCAAATTCATTAATTATTTATTTTATTGTTTTATCTTTTTATGTTCATTCCATACATAAAAATGGACACATATAGCATATTAACATTAATTATTAACCGAGACATTTGTACAAAACGATGCACATGAGACTCTGCCACAATTTTCATTTCTCGACAACTCCACCCCACAGCCCATTAATTTAGAAATTCTCTAAAAAAAGAAATAGATTGGAATTAGCCAGTTCATATAAATTATTATTTTTTTAATTAATCATTCAATATTCGAATCTCACTAAACATATTAAATTCGAATTTGGGATGTCGTTGCAGTTCAGATAAATTATTGATACAATTGTTATCACAAAGATTTTGAATTTGGATAATTGTGCTCGGTTTAAAGCGCTTAGGTTGCTTCTAGTCTCATGTTGCATTAATAAATTTTATGCAAATCTTTTAATGTATACTAGTAAATCATTTTCACAAGTGCTTGACTTAATTTTAAAAAAAGTTAAATAAGATAGTAAGAGAATTTGAAAGAATTATTACTCTTGGGTGTATTATAACAAATGAGCCCTACATCTATTTACAGTCTTCTACTTTCTTAACGGATACTGAAGATTCATTTGATCATACGATTTATATTTTTTATTTGTAATTCTCTGTATAAATTTTTAGATATTTATAAATAAAAAATTATGTGAAACATTTTAGATAATATTCTAAAAAATAATCTATACACAACTAAACCTATCAAACTCGTTTGACTAGGCTAGAAAGAAAATTTGAATTGGATGAATAGGTTTTTTCATTTTAGTTCATTAGTAACTGTTAAATTATGTTTGGATTACATTCTTTAATTTTATTTTTAGTTTGGATTATATTTGTGTCGGAATCCCATTACACTTTTGAACTTTCTTAATTTTAACTGAATTAATATAACAAAATGTATAAATATGTTTAAAAAAATTACAATTACAAAAAAGAACTTCAACTATAGAGTACTTTACAATGTTTGATTCAATCTTTAAATCTTGCAAAAAAATGACCACAAATTCGATTCTCTTTTTAATTGAGCGACTCCATCGCTATTTCATAGCTATTCAGTCATTTCCCTTCAATAGCGACAGATTAACGATGAAATACCTCAATTAAAAGAAAAAAAGAAGTTGAGGCCATTTTTTGCAAGATTTAAAGATAGGATCCAAAATTGTAAAGTATTATATAATCTGAGCCTTAATTTGTAATTAATCAAAAAAATTCCACGTGATTCAACTATAATAATGTCCAATTCCAATATGTATGATGATGCTAAGTAAAATGTGTGGACAAATAAAAACAAAAATGTTTATAAAAGTCATTCAAAATCTATAAAAGCCATTCAATAAAAGTGATTTAAAATTATCAAAATTTTTAGAAAATCTTTAAAAGTCGCTAATACTTTTACAAAAGTTTATTAACATTTTTATGAAAAGTCATTTAAAAAAATATATCAAAATTGTAATTGAATACATTCCTTAGTTGGAGGAGGGCAGTGATGAAAAACAATATTAAAAAAATTAGCAGAAATTAATAATAAATTTAATAATTAGTCAAAATTAAAAAAATATATTTTGCAAATATAAGGGTTACAATTATCTCCTCTTATTATATACCCGGATCAGCCTCTGTATATACTGTATATACCTGTTAGGGACATTTTTTTTAATAATGTATTTTAAAAAAATATTTACAGAAATATGATGTATCAAAAATTATATACCAAATTGGGATGTTATCATAAAACTGTTACACGTGACAGCGATTTCAATATCGCTATCAAACCTGAAACCGCTATAACAGGCAACGGTTTCAATTCCGAAAACAATATTGAAACCGATGTCACGTATAGTGATTTCATGAAAAATTTAATAGACCCCTCGTTAGTACGTGGAAAAAATTTCAAGAGGGCTCTTATATAAATGCTGCCTTCGTTTGAGCAATTTCATTTAGTAAGTAGAAATTGCAATCCTCTACAATTTATTGGTTTTGCAATTTAAATAAATTGACATTATTGAAATTTCACACATCAATAATATTTTTTCAGTATTATCGCACAATATTGATAAAATTTATATTTATTTATTTGTGATTTTTTATGTTCAATTTTAATATGCTTTTATAATGATATTTATTTTATTCACTAAAATTCAGGAATAAATAGATATTCTTAACCAATGAGTTAAGAATGTAATTTATTTTTTTTATAAAGTCTATATTTTTAAAATAAAAAATATTTGAAGGGGCCAAAATAATTTAATTTTAATGTTAACTTTTTCAACATAGATATTTATTCAGTAATTTTTCAAGTTTAAGAGGGGAAGTCACCTCAATCTCCCTTAGCTTCACCACCGTCTACTACTCTACTGGCAACATATTTTATAAGTCAAATTAGATATCTTTATATTCGATACTGAATGCATAATAATATATCTTTCAATATATATATAATGTTTAGTTATAATTTTAAATATTAATAAAAGTTAAATTAAAAAAAATTATTTTTAGTTCAGTGTTAATAATCAAAATGATTGATTGATTAGTTGATGCTTTATTTTATATGTTTCTTAATTTAAAACATTTGTAATAAATGCTTTTTTTTCCCGGGTTAATGGAATGTGTTAATATTGTTACAAATTACAGTTAACATTTTTTACTCTCCTTTAATAGAATATATATTTTTCAACCATCAAAAAAGAAGAATTATATTTTCAAGTTAAATTTGATATTAATTTTATATTTGAAGAACAAAAATTAATTTTTAGTAAGTTGATATAATAATTTTTTAGTGAATTCTCCTACTTATTATATCATTTTTTTTATTTTGATCTATTAGACTTTAGGATAGTCATCACTATAATTTATCTATTTAACCATAAATTAAGTCAATAATCTATTATTCTATTTTGATATTTTTTTCTTCCATAATTTTTCATAAATGAAGTCACTATAATTTTTCATAAAATCGCTACACGTGATATCAATTTTAGTGTCACTGTCAAACTTGAAACAATTGTCTGTCATAACGGTTTTAGATTCTAAAATCACTATAATAGGTCTGAAACTGTTATGACAAGCAGCAATTTCAGGTCTGATGGTGACATTGAAATCGTTGTCATGTGTAACGGTTTCATGATAACACCCCAATATGATATATAATTTATGATATACCCTATTTCTATAAATATTTTTTTAAACACATTATTAAAAAAATATCGTACCTATTATGGTTGGTTGTTTATGTGTTACAACAACAATAATAAAGAATATATATATATATATATATATATATATATATATATATATATATATATATATATATATATATACACTCTCTTTATTCTATATTTCATTACTTTGAAATAGTTTTGTCTTTTCTATTTATTTACAACATTAGAAGATTATTTTGAATATTATTTACCATATCCAGGTAAAAATGTTAAAATTAGCCTAAATTCAAAATTTTGTCCAAAAAAATGATAAAAATTCAATTCAACCTAGCAAAATATCCATTGGCAAATCAAAAAACAATCTATTAAAATTGTGATAGTTTTGGATCTGCTCCTTATGCCCAACGGGCCTAGGCCTAAACCCAAACCAAAGAATCTTTCAATATATATATATATATATAATGTTTAGTTATACTTTTAAATATTAATAAAAATTAAATTAAAAAATTTATTTTTAGTTCAGTGTTAATAATCAAAATGATTGATTGATTAGTTGATGTTTTATTTTATATGTTTCTTAATTTAAAACATTTGTAATAAATGCTTTTTTTTCCCGGGTTAATGGAATGTGTTAATATTGTTACAAATTACAGTTAACATTTTTTACTCTCCTTTAATAGAATATATATTTTTCAACCATCAAAAAAAGAAGAATTATATTTTCAAGTTAAATTTGATATTAATTTTATATTTGAAGAACAAAAATTAATTTTTAGTAAGTTGATATAATAATTTTTTAGTGAATTCTCCTACTTATTATATCATTTTTTTTATTTTGATCTATTAGACTTTAGGATAATCATCACTATAATTTATCTATTTATCCATAAATTAAGTCAATAATCTATTATTCTATTTTGATATTTTTTTCTTCTATAATTTTTCATAAATTAAGTCACTATAATTTTTCACGAAATCGCTACACGTGATATCAATTTTAGTGTTACTGTCAGACCTGAAACCATCGTCTGTCATAGCGGTTTCAGATTTCAAAATCACTATGATAGGTCTGAAACTGTTATGACAAGCAGCGATTTCAGGTCCGATGGTGATACTGAAATCGTTGTCATGTATAACGGTTTCATGATAACACCCCAATATGATATATAATTTATGATACACCTTATTTCTGTAAATATTTTTTTTTAAAACACATTATTAAAAAAATATCCTACCTATTATGGTTGGTTGTTTATGTGTTACAACAACAATAATAAGAATAAATAAATAAATAAATAAATAAATATATATATATATATATATTCTCTTTATTCTATATTTTCATTACTTTGAAATAATTTTGTCTTTTCTATTTATTTTCAACATTAGAAGATTATTTTGAATATTATTTATCATATCCAGATAGGCATTTCAAAATTAGCCTAAATTCAAAATTTCGTCCAAAAAGATGATACAAATTCAATTTAACCCAACAAAATGTCCATTGGGCAAATCCTTTGCCCAAAAACAATCTATTAAAATTGTGATCTTTTTGGATCTGCTCCTTATGCCCAATGGGCCTCGGCCTAAACCCAAACCAAAGAGGCTTAACTGCAATTTATACACATATGTGCGCACCAATTTGACAGCTAATGAATCCCCTTTTGGTCAGTTGATGTTTAATTAAATAACAAAGTGCCATTCTTCTTCTTCACAAAATAATAATAATAATAATAATAAATAATAATAATAACTGATAACACCCAAAATAAAATTAACTATAAGGCCGGCCCATTAAAGGCCCACGAAGAGGCCTAAGATCATAAGCTCATAAAGTCCAATACTCAAGGGTATAAATATGCGAGGTAAACACATAACAAGGAGCTCTCTCCCCCCCCTCTCTCTCTCTAACTCTTAATACTCTCTCTCCATTAAGCTTTCTCTCCACACTTCGATAGCTAACTTAGGCATCGGAACTCAAAAACCCGGCAAGACCGGGCTAGTTTTCTTTTTTGCAGGTCATTAAAGCCTCATTCACCATGGCCAGCGATATCTCCTTTTACGGTAAAATTTTGTGTTTTATCATTTGGTGTTTTCTTTGAGAGTTGACGCCAAATCTGAGCTACTTAGCCTTAAATCGAAGAAAAGGAACAGTCATGGACGACTTTAAGTCCCAGATATGAAAGATCTTGAGCTTTATCTCACAATAAAAGCTTAAATTTGAAAGATCTTGAGTTTCTTTTCAAATAAAAGGCATAGATCTAAAGATCCTGGATTTGATCTTGCAAAAAATGAGAAGAGAGAAGTGATACGGGTGTTGTGCTACAAGAAAAATAGAGCAAGATGACAATCAAACTCATCGGAGAGGCCCCTACCGGACAAAAGTGATGGTGAATAAACAGTAGGAAGAACAAACAAAGCTGGAAAGCTAAAATCAAAAAGCAAATTTCAGTGGGTATATGTGCTCAAATTTCGTAGACGACTAGCATTGATTGCAAACCCATCTCTATCTCTTGAAAGATATGATGGATGAGTCCCACCTCTATAACAAAAAAGCATGTGATTACCTACCATACCTTTAAAGATCTAAAAAGATATATTTCGAAAGTCTTTTTGGTCCAACACCAAGTATGTACATTGAGAATTTATTTAATTGTTCTTCTAAGTTGATCGGATGGAAAACGATCGATCGAGTTATTTGGATCAGACGGATAATATCTCTCCACCAAGAGCGGATTGGAAGACCATCCATCGCCAAGAGCGGATCGGATGGAGAACGATCAGTCGGATCGAAAGACCGTCCATCGCCAATAGCGGATCGGATGGATAATATCTCTCAGCCAAAAGTGGATCGAAAGATCGTCCATCGCCAAGAGCGGATCGAAAGACCATCCATCGCCAAGAGCGAATCGAATGGAGAACGATCGGTCGGATCGGAAGACCATCCATCGCCAAGAGCGGATCGAATGGAGAACGATCGGTCGGATCGGAAGACCGTCCATCGCCAATAGCATATCGGATTGATAATATCTCTCCGCCAAGAGTGAATCGGATGGAGAACGATCGGTCGGATTGGAAGACCATCCATTGTCAAGAGCGGATCGGATGGAGAACGATCGATCGGATCGGAAGACCGTCCATCGTCAAAAGCGGATCGAACGGATAATATCTCTCTGCCAATAGCGGATTGAAAGACCATCCATCGCCAAAAGCGGACCGAATGGAGAATGATCGATCGGATTGGAAGACCGTCCATCATCAAGAGCTGATCGAATGGATAATATCTCTTCACCAAGAATGGATCGAAAGACCATCCATCGCCAAGAGCGGATCGGATGGAGAACGATCGGTCGGATCGAAAGACCGTTCATCGTCAAGAGCGGATCGGAAGGATAATATCTCTCCGCCAAGAGCGGATCGAATAGAAAGACCGTCAATCACCAAGGACGGATCAGACGAGGTTATCTCTCTGTCAAGAGCGGATCGAATCAGAAGATCATCCATCGCCAAGGGTGAATCGGACGAGGTTATCTCTCCGCCAAGAGCGGATCGAATCGAAAGACCGTCCGCCAAGGACGGATCACATAAGCAACCTTCAGGTTAGTAAATATTTATAAAATTATTTGCACAATAAAATTGCAAAAAATTATTTGCAGGATAAAATTTTAAAAACGGGTAATTCCCCATAAGCGGGTAATCCTGACCAAGATATTCTTCAAACAGGTAACTCCTCGTAAGCGGATAACTTTCAAAGACAAAGTTCTCCAAACGGGTAACTCTCCATAAGCGAAAAACTCTCAAAGACAAGGTTTTCCAAACAGGTAACTCTACATAAGCGGGTAACTCCCAAAATTATCGAACCTTCGATCTCAAATATCGAATTACATGAAAGGGGACTAGTGATAACACCCAAAATAAAATTAACTATAAAATCGGTCCATTAAAGACCCACGAAGAGGCCTAAGATCAGAAGCCCATAAAGCCTAATACTCAAGGGTATAAATATGAGAGATAAACACATAACAAGGGGCTCTTTCTCCCTCTCTCTCTCTAACTCTTAATACTCTCTCTCCATTAAGCTTTCTATCCATATTTCGATAGCTAACTTAGGCATCGAAACTCAAAAATCCGACAAGATCGGACTAGTTTTTTTTTTTACAGGTCATTAAAGCCTCCTTCACTATAGCTAGCGATCTTTTATTTTACGGTAAAATTTTGTGTTTTATCAATAACAAAGTGTCATTTTCTCTTTCAATTATTCAAAAAGGAAATAATTAAATTATTTTGCAATGTCTTACTTCCATAAAAACTAAGAGGTTTTTTTTTTTTTGAACGTATGGTAACAACTAAGAAAATGTTTATTAAATAAATTCAGATAAAAAATTTAAGATAAAATTATAATATTTTATAAATTAAAATATGTACTAATAAAAATAAAATTAAAAAATATTTCAAAAAATTTTTTTCAATTATTTGTTAAATTTTTTGGATGAACTAAAAATATATTTTTTTAATTTTTTATTTGTTTCTTATATGATAAAATACATAAATACATATATTTACCCTATGTTAAGATAGATAGATATATATATATATATATATATATATATCTTGATTTTTCAAGATATAGGTAGTAAAAAAATTATTTGACTTTTTTTAGTGGATCTCATTTTTTTAACGCACATTTGAAAAAATAAAAAAAATTGAAATAACTTTATTTTCTTTTTGTTCAGACTTTTTCAAGTTTAACAAAAACTATTTAAGTAGTTTAAACCCCGTTCACATACAATTACATAAAATTTCGCCATTTTTTTGTTTTAAAGAGTTGAAATGAAATTATATATATAGAGAGAGAGAGAGAGAGTTCATTTTTCTCTTAATTGAAAATTTCAAATGCTAAGTTTAAATAGATTACTTTTTAATATTTACAAAATATATATATATATATATATATATATATATATATATATATATATATATATTTATCTATTTAGCAAGAAGCATCCAATATCAGCATAAAAAAAAGTCTAATTCATGCAGCTTTTTTTTTTTAAAAATCTAAGATTTGATTTCAATAAAGAAATGGAGACAGCTAATCAGCGTTTTTTTATTACACTATTTTTTGTATCTTATTAGTGTATAAAAATGTTAATTTTATTTAAAATATAGGTCAAATAAGTTGATCAATATCTGAGCTATATGAGATTCATTTGGATCACTCCGGGCCTATCAAGATTCAGAAAAATTTTATATTACCATTAGAAAATAAAATATATAACGAGTTCGGTGATATAATTTGAAATGCAATTGAGATCAAATAGTTATCGAAAAGTCAAAAATAAAAATAAATTATGGGACCAAAAAGGAATTCAACTAACTTTGATCAGCTTGAAAATAGTCCATGAACTTCAAAAAATTATTCTGATTGCATGGAACATATTATAATAATGAATATTAATTTTGAGAAATGAAAAATAAAATTTTGGATATTTTTAAAATTTAAAATTTTTGGACCGATCGAAAATATTTCGGTGTCTTGAAATCTATCGAAACAAATTCTGATTGATTCAAAATTTTGAAAACATCTTAATTGTAATATATAGGAATTTTTGGAATAATTTTGGTGAAAAAATAAAATAAGAATGGATGAACAAAAAAATGAATCAACATGCATTAAACTCATCGATTAGCTCAAATCTGTCCAATTCGTTTAGGCATTGGCTCATTTATGAGCATATCTTTTGGTTCATTTATGATTCATCCATTTATGATTCGTCCATTTATGACCTAATATAAATCCGTCCATTTGCTACCTCTATATCCAACCATTTTCGAATGGTTGAATTCTTTTAAAAAAAGATATTGTTGTGTCATTATTTTAGAGAAGCAAAATTAAAACTAAAAATAAAATTTATGATATGAATTTGCAATAGCATATTGTATTACTATTCTTTTAAAAATAAAGAATCACGAAAAAAGTTTTAAATATTAAATTTTATCCTACATTGAATTTGGACTACTCCGATTTTCCTATGAAATATAGATGTGAATTTACATTAATAATAATAATAATAATAATAATAATAATAATAATAATAATAATTATTATTATTATTATTATTAAAGCACATATTGTATTACTATTCTTTTAAAAATAAAGAATCACGAAAAAAGTTTTAAATATTAAATTTTATCCTACATTGAATTTTGACTACTCCAATTTTCCTATGAAATATAGATGTGAATTTATAATAATAATAATAATAATAATAATAATAATAATAATAATAATAATTATTATTATTATTATTATTATTATTATTATTTATTCTGAGTTGAGTCCAAATCATCATTATTTAGGTGGATTCGAATAAAAAATTGTGTTGTCTAAATCGGGTAAAGAATAAACAAGTTGAATACTAAATACAAACAAAATCAACAATTATAATCACAGAGTGCACTTCGGAACAAAGAAAAGGTTAAAATATGCTCTATTTATCTTATTTATTTATTGTTATTATAAAGTATTTTGTTTTTTTAAGTACACGTGCAAGTTTTTAATAAACCAATGATAATAAATTGGTTGATATGGAGCAAGAATATTAAATTATTAATGTTCCAATTATAGCTTCATAGTACTACTCTCGTTCCAAAATAATTTAGCCCTTTTTTTTATTTTCATTTCAAGTGACATTTTTAAAAATTATTCAAGATATTGAATACACATTTTTTATTATTTTATTCTTATTTCGGTATTCTAAAATTTAAATGCATTTACATGTTTTTATACACTTATTAATGAAAAGAAAATTTAATTGATTATTAGTATTTTTTCAAATATTGAGACATTTTAATTATATTTTTAAGACATGTATCAAGAGTTACTTTCTGTTCCATTTTAAAATGTCAATTTTTATTTTATTTTATATCACCTTATATATTATTTTCAGAATTTGAGAAATAAATAAGTTTATATATACAGTCTTATTTATTATACACTTTATTAAATATTTTTTTATCATTTTTTACTTTAAATTATAATTGAATAAAAATTTTCTAAATAAAAAATGATATTTTGTCAATGCTTATAATTTTTTATAAAATTAAAATATTTTAATTATTTTTTAATTTATTTAAAATATAAAAAGTTATCTTTTAAGGTAGATGAAGAGAGTAAAAGACACACTCAAAGAAAAATTGACTGAGCAATAACCTATAGAGTAATAAAATAGGTTAGTGACAAATTTTAAAAAGGATTTTTCTTTTTTTTTTTCGTTTTTTCTTCTATTTTACAAACTGTGTTACTTTAATGAACAACATAAAATAAAATAGGAGGTCATTGTTGTTTTTTTTTTCTCACATTTTCAATGTTCATTTTTTACTCAATATTATTTTAATCTATATCTGCATAATTACATTCAGTAAAATAGATGATAATACTCTAAAAATTAAACTAGGCTCAAATCATTAAAAGACATCAGAGTCCCATCTTTATAAGGCTCATGAATGTCTAAGCCTCTCCAGTCGATGGTTGAAACACGGTAAACAAGATTTTCTGATCGGATGTGACCCCTTCCTGCAATGATAAGATTATCTGAGATACGCCTCTGTCTAATCACTATCAGCACTACGATAGATCACTACTTCAGAATAGATCTACTATTTAAGAACACTGTTCGGCTCTATAAATAGCAAGTTCATTCTATAAACTTTACATACTATCTCTCTAGTTTTTCCATATTTTCTTTCTCTAAAAGTTTTTTTCCAATTGCTAACTTAAGTATCAGAGTGCTAATGTCTCAGTATAACAAGACATACACCTTTTGTAGGGCTCATAAGCTACAGTCGGGTCGAAATCAGCTCCCAAAAGTGCATGGGCTTCTTCTTCTTTCTTATTCAGGATCTCCTTCTCCTACTATGAAAATGTTTTATTTATCATTTGGTGCTTTCATTGAGAGTCGATGGCTGAGCAAAAATATCCAACATACATACCTCATGGAGAAATATAGATTCATAATCATAAAGAGAAAATCGATAAATAGGGATTCCATGAAAGTCTCTAAGACTACATGAAAAAGCCATGGATGGTAAAAGCAAAATTTAGGACTGAAAGAAAGCAAAAAATTGAATGCCAGATCCAAAAGAAAGCAAAAAATCTTCCTTTTGAGACATTAAGTAATAAATGCAAGGGTCTTCCAAAACTAGCCTATTTGAAAAGATACTGGAAATGATGAAATGACTGCCCCTCTCTTCGTTTCCAGGCAAACCAGGAAAGAGGGTAAGCACAAGAAGAAGAGGAGTTTCTTCTCCTAAAGCAACACACTCTCTCATCCACTTCAAGGATAGAAGCAACACACAGAAGAGAAAAGACCCCCATTTCACATCAAGATGAAAGAAAAAGCACCCGCATTAAGATGAAATAAGTTGCTACTACCAATCGAAAAATCGAAACCCCCTTTCCCCTATAGTAGAGTTGATCGGTACAAATAAAAAAATGAGCTAGGAATTATACCTCTAGCAAAGCAGTCATATAGAAAAAAGGGAGAAAACACATCCAATATTGAAGACAGATGAAATTGCTTACAGTAATATTGAAGGAGAATGAAATATTTTCATCCCTTAATATCATATATCAAGGTGTAAATCTACATGTTTTCAAGTAAAAAGAGATTTAGGAAGAACAGAGAAGTACCTCTATATATTCGTCCAACCTAAAATCTGAGAGCTGAAGTTTCTACCTTACCAACTCCTCCCTTCGAGCAAAACAGGAAGGAGAAACTGGAAAGTCAAAACCAGATCAAAAGCAAAAATAGGGAAAAAATTTAGACGAGTAAGGCCTTTCCCCATGCTTGATCGAATTAGAGGTATAAGAGGAAGAAGTTGAATTCGATAAAAAATATACCAAGTCCAAAGAAGAATAAAATAGGACAAGGTAGTTCTAAAAGAGAGACCCTTAAAGTTCCTCTCTGGTGATTAAGATTGGATGCGTTCTCGATTGAAGAATGTAATCCCAATCAAAATGATTGGCGAGATATAGGAATAACTAAGAAATGGCACCCTGTGGATCAAGACATCTGGACGATCATGCCCAGTATAGTCTAAAAGGGAAGAAAATAAGCTCGATTCAACATAGGTGAAGAAGGCTCTAAAGGTGCTTCCCCCCTTTAACTTCAAACCAAAAAAGTTAGTAAGTCACAATGACAATTTTAATTGAAGATGAAAATATGTTATTCCGATTGAAAGATCGATGAAAATCTATTATCCCTATCTAAAAATCGATGAAAATATGTTATAATTCCAATCAAAAGATAGACAAATAAAATTGATGTCTTGACTACTTTAAATAATATTAATTGATGTTTTTCCGATTAAGCCTTCAGTTTACACACCAACATACATCGCAACTATTGACGGTAAATTTCTATTTCAAATATAATGATGGAGACAAATCAATAAATCAGAAATTGAAAATTTGTTAAGGTTCTTTCTGAAATTTCATCCAAAATCTTTACAAAAGTCGAAAATACATTCTTATATCTACCACTCGCGTTTTCATCCCTTGTCAGCTCTTAAAGACATTAAAAATATCTTCCACTTATTGCACTTCGAAACCTAGCGAATGAAAGAAGACCAGCTATGACTTGAGAAGACGAGGACGAAAAAGGCAGCAGAGAGCAAAGTCTATATCTCGAGCCACAACCGGTGATATCATAGCGGAGAACCACCCGAAAATTCATTCATCTTCCTAAAATGGTAAGAATAAAGGGCGAAATAAAAGTCATTAGGAGGCTCAATCGAGAGAAATAAGAAAGAAAGGGAAAGGAGAAAAGTTGATAAATGGGAATATTGGGCACGACTCTATTTATAAAATCAGAGATACACGTGACAACTCAATAAATAAAGAAGTCAAAGAGAATGAATAGTCACAATTAAAGTTCAAAAATCAAAGCAATAAAAGGGCAATTAATTAGCCTTATTTTTCAAAGGACGCGGTCAAAAAGTAACAACTTGGGAAAGTGACGATGAGACATCTAAGTATTAGATACTGAAGATTGTCAATGAAAACCTTGATCAATAGTTGCATCAAAAATTGAGTTGCAGCAAATTGGCTTGATCGGGACAAATTTACAAAATGACACTCTTTCAAGATAAGTCAACATAACACTCAATTATAATCTCTCTTTTTCATAATTTTTGTATTATAGGAAATGCAAGCATCATATGAAGCGACACATAAATAAGCAAGGGAAGAGCAATGAAGGATTTAAAAGATGAAGTTCGTTAAAGCTTTTCAAAAGTCACAAAATACATTGAATACAAAGCTTTTTCGCTTGAAAAAAAATAGTGACGATCCATAGCTTTACTACAATAAGATCACCTCTAATTTCACAACCTCCTTCCATTAGGTCAACATCAGAAAAATGGAGAAGAGAATACAAACTTGCTTCTCCCACTATGATCTAAAGAAAGTTCAGGGCTGAGAAAAGGAAGCAGCAATGAAGAACAGGGGTCATATGACCTGCTGTAGCAAGTCACATATTGCTAGAAAAAAACCTAACAATTCATCTGTCTTCCTAAAATAAAAAGAAAAAATAAGAGAAATTAAGAAAAAATCAGGTGGTTTCATGGGGGAAACGCTTTAGAAAAAGAAGCAAACGAAGAAGAAAAAGTTCTAAGAAGAAGAAAAAACATCCACTTTTATAGTAATTTTATGTTTTTAGAAAACTAATCATGGAAAGTCATGTGGCTTTACTATTCAATGCATGAATAAAAGATGCAATAAAAGCTTAGAAGACGAAGCAACGAAATTTAAAGAGACACCAATTCCAAAGAGGTATTTTCAAGGCAACAGGGGAAAAAGCAACAATCTAAATACCCATCATCAGATGAATGGATAAGCAAGGTCAACAACGATCAGCAATGCCCTCAAAAGCCTGAGCTAGAAGAGAAAAAGGACACATGAACTCGAAAAATCTCTCGGATAACAAAAACAATCAAAAAGCGTCAAATAAACAGGTTAGAAAAATAATCTTTAAAACAGTTCATGTTTACAAAAATATTTGCAGGAAAACATTCCATTTTTTTCGATCAATGTATGTCTTCTATCGAAGTAATTAAAGTTTAGTTTCCGAACTGATGTCTCATTATCCCAATCAATGATCAATGTAAATAAAATTTTCGTCTCTATTTTTTCTATCGATGTAACATCTCAATTGAGGTAATTAAAATTTTAGTCTCTGGATTGATGTTTCATTCTCTTAATTAATGCTCGACGTGCTTAATCCCAATCCTTCAACCGATGAAATCAAATTCAAGTCTTAAAAACTAAAGACTTAATTCTTCTCATCACTGATCATAAAATGGTCGAATAATCGTCAAGAAAATATCGAAAGCCCAACCTTCGATCTCTCTTAAAATGATCGAACTACTTGAAGGGAGACAAATAATAATACTCTAAAATTTAAACTTGGCTCAAATCATTAAAGGATATCAGAGGCCCATTTTTAGAAGGCCCATTAATTTCTAAGCCTCTCCAGCCGATGGTTGAAACACGTAAAATGAGATTGTCCAATCGGATGTGACCTATCCTACCATGGCAAAGCTATTTGACACATGCCTTTGTCTAATCATTATCACCCTTACAATATGCCATACTTGCTTCAGAGTAGGCCTAATATTTAAGAACACTGATCAGCTTTTCCATCTATTTAAATAGCAGGTTCATTATATAAACTTACATACTATCTCTCTAGTTTTTTCCATACTCTCTATTTGATAGTTTTTTTTCCAATTACCAACTTAAACATGGGAGTGTTAACGCCTAATACAACCGGATAAACACATTTAGCAGGGCTCATAAGCTACAGTCGGATCGAAATCAGCTTCAAAAAATGCATCTCCTTCTCCTTTTTTCCTATTCAGGATCTCATTTTTCTACTATGAAAATTTCTGTTTTATCTACTATGAAAATTTCTGTTTTATCAGTAAATATAAAATCAACTCAAATATCAAATTTGAATATTTGATAAAATTAGATTAGAAACTATAATTCAGAAGTTGCAAGCCCAAAAATTTTGTTTTAACCAATATTAACCTCATGTGTTTATATTATTGATAAAAGTAGAGTTTATAAGTAAAATAGAAGATTGTGGATAAAATAAATAAATTTAATTACATTGAGGTTAATGAGATATTAATAACCTTTTTATATATGAGTTATGATAAATGAATAATAAAAAACAAATTAAGATAATTAATTAGCATTTTTTATAATTATTAGCTAGTAGAAATTAGTTCAGTGATTAACACTATGCCTTTCTTAAAAAAAAAACAAATTAAAATCTTTTATGTTCAAAGAACTTCAAAAATTTATACTTGGAAAAAGTTTGTTTATTTTTCAAAATTAAAGAAATAATATTATAATTCTAAAGAAATTCTATAATTATCTTTAATAGCAATTATTTATATGATCCGTGTGGATCAATCCAATCCTTCTGTAAATATCTATCATTTTTAATAAGAAATTAACTATTAAAGTAAAAAAAATAAATATTATATATTTATTTATTTATTTATTTATATTATTATTTTTTCATTTGTTAATTGTCATAATCAGTTGGTTCATTTTTCTAGTTCATGAGAATTAAAGTCTTCGTAAAATTGTTACTTTTTACCTTACATCTGGTATTATATACCGGAATAATTATAATTTTATTAATCTATAAAAAATAGTTAAAAGTCAACTTAATGTGATGAAAAGAATAACGTAAAATATATGATCATTACTTTTTTTTTTGTTGACAAAATTATCATTACTATTAAAGTAATAATACAAAAAATACTATTTATAAATAAATCTCTTTCTCTGTTTTTTTTTAATTATTTTTTGACAATAAAATATCGTTTTCGAGAAAAAAATAGAAAAACGCAGAATTACTTAAAAACAGCCTCCAGCTCTTCATCTTTCCATAGCCAAATCTCAGAGCCAAAAGAGAAGAGGACAATGAAGATATCAGCAGCGGTAAGCGAAGTGTGGGTGTTTAATCCATCAACTGCAAACCTCAGCTCTTCTTACTTCAACCAAAAGTTGCATTCTTTATCCTTTCTTTCTTCTGCATCCCTATTCAAAGTACGTTTCTTGCTGGATACTTTTCTATAATTCCTGAACTTTGATAATCACTGATTTAGATAGATTAGTAAAGTTCATTTCTTTTTTTATTTTCTTGTTAGAGAACTTAGTAAAGTTAATATGGTTGTTGTCTGTTACTGGTCTTAATTTCAAATTTTTTAATTCTCGATTTTATCTTCCTTGATTGCTGCTGCTACTGCATTTTCCCCTTTAGTTGTGCTGCTTATAATCACTTTTTTAGTCACACAAACCTGCACTTGCTATGATTTTATTCAAGCTTTATTTATAGTTTTGGTTCAATAGGACCGTTTTGCCCTTGAGATAATACAGCAGTATTTTGGTTATTATCAATATGTTGCTTGTTTATATATATATAATGTTGAAAATTCTGATTTTGATTGCTTTTAATTTAAATGAAAATTGTATCCTGTTTAGAAATGTACCCTTGGTTAACATTTGATGGACATGGTGATTCTTATTCTATTTTATACATAATAAAGCTGAACAATTTTAGTTCATTATGGAGAAAGGCTGAATTACACTCTTTTATTTGCTTACTCAAGCATTCCACACCCTTTATCCGTTTAACATAGGACAACTTGAATGGTTACACAAATGGAAATTCTTTTATTCTTAGATGTATTTGCTTTGTTTTTTTGATGTTGCAATTCTTCTTCTTCTTCCCCTTCTTTGAATTAAATACAAAACCATAAGACAGTTTAAGTTGGAGTTTGAGTGCCGTGTTCAGAGGGATACACATGCAATGCTTAATATCTGCTTGTCTTGATGTTGACCTATATGCTTCTTACATAATCTTTTCCTTTTTAGAGATGTTCTTCTTTTGTGGTACCAAGGCAAGGAACTGGAATAAGCAAGCATCGAGAAAGAGGCTTAACTGTGAGAGAATCTGGAGATCCGAACAACCATTCTATTCCAATGCCTCCTCTTCAGTTTGAGTCCCCAGTTGGGCAACTTTTGGCACAAATTTTGACAATCCATCCGCATTTACTACCAACAGCTATTGATCAGCAGCTTGAAAATCTTCAAAGTGATAGAGATTCTCAGAGAGATGAAACTCCTCCATCTCAAGATCTCCTCTACAAGTTAGTACTTCAAACATTCTCATTCTTGCTCATTTCTTTTTTTATTTTTTATTTTATTATTATTTTTTTTATGATAAAACTTATTACTCTTTTCCTATAGTTTGAAATGGTGATAGATTAGATGATATGGTATTTTGAGAAAGAATTTCATAGGAAGTCCTTGAACTTAGTTTTCCAATCAAGTCAAAGTCTTGTTTTCAATCTTCTAGTTGCATACAAGTTTTCTAATCAAGTCAAACTCTTGTTTACAATCTTCTAGTAGTATATAAGTTTTTTCCTGCTTGGTTACTCAAGGTGGACATTGGCAATGTTTTTTGCAGTCTGTTAGATGGTTTTGTTGAGTCCCTGCAATAATCAAACTACCAGCAAGAGCACAAAAAGCAAGGAAAAGAGATAGGAATGATATAACCAGGGAAAAATGTGTTGTATTGATAGTGAAAAGAAACAAAATTACAATAGCAGGAGAGGATTTTGAGAGCCTCTCTTTCCTCCCAATATCACATTAAAATGATGCCTGCCTTCCCACGCACTAAGCACCCTTATTTGTAACCAAAAGACCCAATTCCCAAAGCATAACTAACTACCCAACTGTCTGCCAGATTTTCCAATTGTCCCTTACACCTAATATAAGTTTTTGTAATGGGGGGCCTAACATTTCCCGCTGCCCAAAGATCAACCTTGTCCACAAGGTTGAAAGTAGGGAACTGTGAAGCAATGGCATCAAAGGGCTCCCAAGAATCTTCAAACGGGGGAAGGTCTTTCCGATGAATGAGCACCTCGGATTGAGCTGGACCAGCAGTAGGAGAGGGACGGATACCACGCACCTCTAGGGGCTCCACCAGCAGTTCCATGTCTTGAGTAAGTGAAGGAGGAAAAGTGGAAGAGGAGGGGAGTGTACCTACTGCCCGCTTGAGTTGAGAAACATGAAAAACATTGTGGATGCGGGAGTGAGCAGGGAGAGTGAGAGCATAAGCCACAGCCCCAATGCGCTTCTCGATAGGGAACGGTCCATAGTAGCGAGGTGCTAACTTTTCATTCCAACGGCTGGCAAGGGAGGACTGCTTGTATGGTTGGAGTTTGAGGTAAACCAAGTCATCCACCTCAAAGTAACCAAGCGAAGCTTGCCATCTGCATAAGCTTTCATCCGCTGCTGGGCTTGTTGTAGGTGCTGCTTTAAGTCATCCAAGAGTTTATCCCGACGAGATAGGTACTGGTCAACCTCCTAGTTGGCTGCTGTTCCCCATTCATGTCTGGCCATGGGAGGAGGTGGTTGCCCGTAAAGAGCTTGGAAGGGAGTTAGGCCCAAAGAGGAGTGGGCAGCAGTATTGTAATGGTATTCTGCCCAAGCCAACCAAGTGAACCATTTTGTTGGGTGATCCATGGTGAAACAGCGCAGGTAAGTTTCCAAACCCCGATTCACAATTTCGGTTTGGCCATCCGTTTGAGGGTGGTAGGCAGTGCTTCGTTTAAGCTCGGAACCTTAGAGGCAAAACAGCTCACGCCAAAAATGGCTCATAAAAATCTTGTCCCTGTCTAAAATTATACTTTTGGGGATGCCGTGAAGGCGAATAACTTCTTGTAAGAAAATCCGAGCAATGGCAGGGGCAGAAAAAGGATGCTTTAAGTCAATAAAGTGGGCATACTTGGTGAGGTGGTCCACAACCACCATGATCGCATCATTCCCGCTGGATTTTGGCAAGCCTTCAATGAAGTCCATAGTGATGTCCTCCCACACTTGATCAGGAGGTGGTAAAGGCTGGAGGAGACCTGCTGGTGCCATAGTTTCATATTTGCTGCGTTGACAAATGTCACAGGCAGCCACAAAGTTTTGGACATGCTGTTTCATTCCTCGCCAGTAGAATTCAGTGGCCAAACGTTGGTAGGTGCGGCGCATGCCTGCATGACCACCAATGGGACTGCAATGGAATTCCTGTAACAGTAAAGGAATGTAAGAAGAATTAGAAGGCAATGCAAGCCGTCCCTTGTACCTAAGGAGATCCCCAACCACTTGGAAATTCGGATGGGCAACAGGGTGAAGTTGAATGATTTCAAATATGTTGGAGAGGAAAGGGTCTGTTGCCACTTGGGCTGGCACATCCTAGAAGTCCAGCAAGATAGGGGCGGTGAGTGAGGAGAGAGTGGCAACAGCAGGTAGGCATGACAAAGCATTAGCAGCTGAATTGGTGTGGCCAGGTTTCTATTGAATCTCAAAGTTGAGTCCCATCAATTTCCTCAACCACTTAGCATAGTCACTAGTCACAATGCGTTGATCGAGGAGGAATTTGAGGCTTTTTTGGTCTGTCCGGACTATAAAACGTTGGCCCAGCAGGTAAGGACACCACTTCTGGATGGCAAAAACGATGGCCATAAGTTCTCGCTCATAAACGAATGTAGCTTGAGCTGAGGGACTTAACTTCTGGCCATAAAAAGCAATGGGACGACCTTGCTGCATCAGCACTTCCCCGAGGCCAAATCCAGAAGCATCGGTCCCCACAACAAAAGGCTGAGAAAAATTAGGGAGAGCCAGGACTGGAAGTTGAGTCATGGCATCTTTGAGTTGCTAGAATGCTTGTTGGGCAGGAGCATCCCAATTGAAAGCGTCCTTCCGGAGCTGTTGTGTCAAAGGCTAAGCGATCCTGCTATAATTCTGGACAAAACGCCGGTAGTACCCGGTAAGCCCCAAAAATCTTCTTAGGGAATGTAAGGAAGTGGAAATGGGCCAGTCCACCATGGCCTGCACCTTGGTTGGGTCAGCAGAGACACCTGTTGAGTCAATAATATGCCCCAAGTATTCAACTCGGGTTTGGAAGAACGCACATTTCTTTCGGTTGGCAAAGAGCTGGTGGGCTCGCAGGATGGTAAGTACCTGCCTCAAGTGTTCTTCATGCTCTGCAGAGTTCTTGCTATACACAAGTATATCATAAAAAAAAACTAGCACAAACTTGCGGAGATAGGGCTGGAATACATCATTCATTAGGGACTGAAATGTGGAGGGAGCATTGGTCAGCCCGAAGGGCATCACCCTAAATTCGTAATATCCCTGGTGGGTACGTAATGCGGTCTTGGGTATGTCCTGTGGCTGGATGCGAATCTGGAACTAACCAGTTTTGAGGTCGATCTTGGAGAAGATCACTGCCCCGTGGAGCTCATCCAGGAGTTCTTCAATAACTGGAATGGGAAACTTGTTAGGGATGGTTTCCCGGTTCAATGCCTTGTAATCCACACAAAAACGTCAGCTGCCATCTTGTTTCTTGACCAATAGCACAGGGCTGGTGCTAGGCTATATGACTCCTGCAGCTAACATCTCTGCTACTAGCTTTTCGATCTCAATTTTTTGGAAATGAGGATAGCGGTATGGCCTGACCGAAATGGGGGAGGTACCAGGTTTCAGGTTGATGGCATGGTCATGTCTTCATCTTGGAGGAAGTCCCGGTGGCAATTGGAATACCTCTTGGAATTCACATAACAATGAGGCCTGGTGGAAATCGTGTACTATAGTGGGTGCACTATCCATAGCAATTTGGTTTAGATCAATACTACACCCTTCCAGTAAGATGCAGTTACCTTCCTTTCGGGTTGTCCTCTCCATTGCAAGCAGTGAAATCCTGGTCCTACAGAGGTCGGGGTCCCCTCTTAGAGTCACTCTCTTTGTGCCCACCTCAAATTCCATTGACAGCTCTGCCTAGTTCATATATGACGCCCCTATAGATAACAACCACTGGTACCCAAGTATCAAATTAGTATTACCCAGCTGCAGTGGAAAGAAATCAGCGACAACTTCGACTCCGGGTAGTTGGAGAGAAACTTGCCGGCACAACCTAGTGGAACTGATGTGCTTTCCTGTTCCCAGAGTAACCCCAAATTGCTTAGTTGGAGAAATCGATAGATTGATTTCAGAGACTAACGTGGAAGAGATGAAGTTGTGCGATGCTCCTGAATCAATGAGGACCACCACTTCTCGATTCTGAAGTATCCCTCAGCTTCAGGGTGTGGGGGTCTGTAAATCCGATCAAGGAAGACAAGGTCAATTCTAAATTTTCTAAATTGTCCATCTCAGCTGGTTCCACTGCTTCGTCCCCCACTGGCACCTCATCTTCTCCAAGCTCAGAATCATCCACCCATAGTACCTGCAGTTCCTTATTTGGGCATCGGTGCGTCAGGTCAAACTTCCCATCACAGCGAAAGCATAGCCCTCTCTCCCTTTTCGATTTCATCTCTGCCTCAGTTAGCCGTCGAAATTTTTGCAGGGGCTGGAAGGCCGGTGTAGCAGTTGGAGCGAAAACAACCGCAGAATAAGAAGAAGAAGAAGAGGTGGACGTTGGTGACAAGGCCTTGGGAGAAGCAAAATTGGGCTTAGAGGAAGAGCTAGGAAGCAGAGTTCTGGTGGCCAGAGGCGTACCTGAGAATGACCGAAATCGGCTGTTGGATCCGCTGTGGCTGGACAAGGCCCGTGATCTGGCAGCCTCATTTTTGTCTTCTAACATCTGGGCCACCTTCATGATTCGACCCAACCCTTTGGGCTCCCAAAGCCTCAGTTTAGATTTTATCTATTCTTGAAGCCCATTTATAAAAGTGTTCTCCATCGCCACATCGGAGAGATCGGGAAATAGTGCAGATAGCATTTCAAATTGTTTCCTGTATTCGCTCACTGTGGTTGTCTGTCGGAGAGAGAAGAGTTGCTCCATCAAATTACCGACCTGGGTACTTCGGAATCGTTCCAACAAGAGCTTCTTGAATTCGTTCCATCCATGGAAACTCCGTCTACTGCTTTCATAGTAGTACCAGGCCAAAGCTTCCCCTTCAAGGCAGACCACTGCTGACCGGAGTCTGTCTTCCAGAGATAGACCGTTGAGGTCGAAATAGCGTTCAACCCTCAAGATCCATCCATCCGGGTTCTCTCCATCGAACACAGGGAGCTCTAACTTCCTGGGCAGTCCTTCCGATCTGGGCCAAACAGTCACCGGATTGGAGTTTTCACCCATCTCCACCTTTTCTGCTTGTTCTCTCTGATTTTCACCAACTCTATGGGTGGCGGAATCTAGCTGTGTGATCTCCTGAGTTGTGTCCTGTGAGACCTAAGTCTTTTCCGATTGGGTCATGTTAAGTTTAAGGAGAATGGTCTTGACCCCTCCTTCGATCAGCGACAAGCGCTCCATTGATTGGTTAAGCATGTCTACGTCCAGGCGTTCCAGACGATCTAAGCGAGCTAGCACTTGCTGCAAATCGGCTTCTACTGCTTCTACCCTTTTCTCCATCTATTGATTCCTAGTTTTCATGCAAGGATCGGTGCTCTGATACCACTGTTGAGTCCATGCAATAATCAAACTACCAGCAAGAGCACAAACAGCAAGGAAAATAGACAGAAATGATATAACCAGGGAAAAATGTGTTGTATTGATAGTGAAAAGAAACAGAATTACAATAGCAGGAGAGGATTTCGAGAGCCTCTCTTCCCTCGCAATATCACACTAAAATGATGCCTGCCTTCCCACGCACTAAGTACCCTTATTTGTAACCAAAAGACCCAATTCTCAAAGCATAACTAACTCCCTAACTGTTTGCCAGATTCCCCAATTACCCCTTACGCCTAATATAAGTTTTTGTAATGGGGGGCCTAACATTTTTTGGAGCATTGTGCTCCCTAGAACTAAAAGAGGTGTTACAAACAGCAAGTTGCTTCTCTTTAGCTCATTCTCTCATTCATTCACTCTTTTCAATATTTGGTGTGAGGAAAATTGGAGCATTTGTCCTTTCAACTCATTCATTAGTTTGATCACCGCATATGAAGTAAGATGGTACTAATCAATTTGTGAAACACGAAAAAGTCAAATTTAAATGTATGCCATTTAAGCTAGAATTAAGTAATGGTTTCTGCATGCTTTAAACATTCTGCTGTTAGTTTAGATCAAACCAAAACTTCCCAGCAGACTTTATTGGGAAGTCATCTTCTTTAGGCCACAAAACAGTTTTCCTATATGTCTCTTGGTTACAAATCCAGCTTACTAAATCTATAATCTTGTACGAGTTAACTTGCGTTTGTGTTAAGTTCCTTATTTTTTCTTCTTTTCTCCCAATTTGCACATGAAGGTCTAGTTTTGTTTATTTGTTGCAGGGTTTAAACCCAAATTTCCTTCATAATATTGTGTGGTTTAGCTTCTTTTTATTAGTTGGCTATGTTTCCTGTGTTTGAATCCCATTCATAACACCAGTTTTCTAATGATTTTGAAATTTTACACTAAAAAATGCTATCGTAGTTGTCATGGTAGTTTCTAGGATTGAAATAAAAATTTCATTTTTGTGATATATAATGGAAAAGTATAGAAGTTTTTGTCTTTTCATGCTTTTACACTCGAGCCTTGTGTTTTTCTTGTAACACCTTGGTACCTATTGTGCTCTATATCTAAATAAGGTTTTTATAGTTGTATTTCTCCCTCATTTGCATATTAACAGATGCTGAGATTTTTCCCAATATTAAGTAAAAGAATGTTTCATTGTTTTTACAGAGAATATGCATGGCCCGATGATCTTGTGCTTATTTTTTGTGTCATAATTGTAACTATTGCAGTGATCCTGGAACCAGCAATGATAAGTAACCTTATGGAAGCTTTGGAATTTCACCAACAGCCTTAATAGACCTTAGTGCACTTTTAATTTTAAATGGTTCAATATATATATATATATATTTTTTTTAGTTTGAGTAAAAACTTTTACACATTCTCACCTTTATATTTCTATTTCATTTTATAGTGGAAAGGTATTCTAACAGCTCAATGAAACAAATGAAGTTTTCTATGTCACACACACACACATGTATAGAAAGAGCGGGAAGCCATTTTATGTGGAAAGCCATGTCCTTCAAAATTTCAAATTGATGTGTTTTCCACGTCAATTGGTGCAGTACATAGTCACCGATGTAAATGGAATGTTGATTGAAGGCATATTTTTCAACTGCAATTCCTACATCAACTCATTGAAAAATGTGAAAAACTGAACTTGAGCACTACTGCATCTTCCCGTCAAAGTTGGCAGGATATCTTAACTTTTTCTTTTATATGTTTGACTTGTTGAAGTCAGGAAAAAGAAAAAACGGAAGAACTTGTTGAAGAGTCTGGACCTTTCCATAGAGAGATGGCCAACCTTAATATCAAAAAACTATTATGCATTGAGATAGAATTTCAGTGATACAAGAATTAGGCTAATTTTTATTGTTTAATGGCACAGGTCCTTATGAACTGATACCTAAATTTCGAGGTTTAGACAAAACAATGTAATATTTTATGGGTTAAAGACCAAAATCCATTTTCCAAGATATGATGTGGACATTAGAATAATAATATTGCCAATATCATTTCTGGCCTTAAGCAAGGGTTGAAGGAATATACATATATATATTTTTTTCACAACATTATGGTATTGATGAAATGTTATTTCAATGGTCTAAACAGCACCTGAAAGGGATTTTAGGCTTTCACTACAATAGCCACTGTTACTCGAAGTAGAGACCATAGTATGCATTTTAACAGAAATTTCAACCATGCCATTGGTTTTGCAAAAGTTGGCGACTTTTCTTTGCTATTATGTCTATAATTTTGGGACCAATTTTTCATATCATGCTGTGGTAGTTATTGCATGGACCGGTTTGGTAAACACCAACATATATACGTTGTCTATTTCTTTGCTTCTATGATACATCAATAAAATTCATGTTTGTGTTTGAATCCTTAACTACTTGAGTGTTCATATATGGACACTTGTTGAGTTGGAGTTAGTGTTATGAAACTGGGAGTACAGACCAGCTTTATCTGAATCTTTCCAGATCTGATTGCTAGCATCTGGAACTAAGGATTACATGAATACTGATCATGCTTTGCTGATAGGCAATTAACATTTGCTTGTTCTTTTCTGTTTGTGAATTTTCATCGTTCTAAAAATAATTTAATAGCACATTGCATCGAATATTTTAATTGTTTGCTTGTTTTTTTTTTCTCTTATTTTACTGAATTTCATCTAATAATATAACTAATTGATCAATTTTTTAAATTTTTAGGAGAATAGCTGAAGTGAGGGAGAAAGAAAGGGAGCAGACACTAGAAGAGATCATTTACTCCGTGATAGTGCAGAAATTTTTGGACAAGGTCATCTCGATGATCCCTAAAATATCTACAACCTCAGATCCTACAGGTCGTGTTGATTTTTGGCCGAATCAGGAACAAAAATTAGAGTCTGTTCATTCCACCGAAGCTTTTGAATTGATTCAGAGCCACTTATCTCTTGTTCTCCAGAACAATTAGTGGGGCCTCTCGATACCATTGTTGAAATGAGCAAAATAAAACTTGGCAAGCTGTATGCTGCATCTATAATGTATGGATATTTTCTTAAAAGAGTTGATGAACGATTTCAGCTGGAAAGAACCATGAATACCCTACCCAAGGGTCTCGATGAAAACTTGCGAACATACAGTGATCCGAGTCCACTCTGGGATCCTGAATCTCTGATAAGTATTCCGTCTGATGGAAGCAGTAGCGATGGGGGCTTTGAAGACATTGGTGGCAAAGGAAAATCATACAAATTGAGATCGTATGTAATGTATTTGGATGCAGAGACACTTCAAAGATATGCAACCATAAGATCCAAAGAAGCCATGTCTTTAATTGAAAAGCAAACTCAAGCATTATTTGGGAGGCCTGACATAAGAATTGCTGAGGATGGTTCCATCGGTACAACCAACGATGAAGTGATTTCGATTAGTTTCTCAGGATTGACAATGTTAATCTTGGAGGCAGTAGCTTTCGGATCATTTCTATGGGATGCAGAAAGTTATGTTGAATCAAAATACCATTTTCTTAACAGCTGAAGAGTTTCATTGTTTGGTTTAGTCACTGATGCTACTACGTACATTAGAACTCATTTTATGTCTCTTTTTGGCGGGTAAAACTGTGAAAGATATAGTTGAAAAATAGATGGTAAAATTTTCTGCGGGTTCTTTTGGCTGCAAATTATGTAAGATACGGTTAGGGATGCTCACGGGGCGGGGGCGGCGAAGGAGTCCCCACTCCCCGCCCCATGCATTTCGGGGATTCCCCATCCCCGTCCCCGCCCCCAGAACGGGGAGGAAATCCTGCTCGCCCCCCGTCCTGTGGGGATCCCCGTCCTCCGAATTTTTTTTTATTTTAAAATATAATATTTTATAAATAATTAAAATTAAAATATAATATTTAATAAATAAAAAATTTAAAATTAATAATAATTTAAATTAATATAAATTTTAACCATTCATAAAATTTAAAATTAAATATAATTTAAAACTTAATAATTATAAAATTAAGTTATATTTTAATTTTAATTATTTATAAAATATTATTTTTTAAAATTAAAAAAATATATTTTTTTGGGACGGGGATTCTCGCGGGGCGGATACTTCGTTCCCGTCTTCGATTTTAGGACGGGGATTTTTTCTCTCCCGTCCCCGTCCCTGCGGGGGGGAAATTCGGGAATTCTCCGCCCCGAACGGGACGGGTTCCCGCAGGGGTCGGGGAATCCCCGCCCCGGTGATCATCCCTAGATAAGGTCTTTATCATGCCTGAAGGTTAGAAAAACTTCTCTAAGATTATACAAGTTAAATCTTTATATAAATAACAATGAAAAAGAAAGCATCTTTCTGTAATCGAACAAACAGTGTTTTTAGTCCCTCGAATTTTAATACACCTCGAGTTTAAATGGAAAATTAATATAGCAAAAATAATGATTTAGGTAGAGGTGGCAAATAGGCGGGTTTGAATTGGGTTATAAATGAACAGATCGCAAATGAGTTAATGTCCAAATTAATTGGACGGATTTGGACCGATTCATGAATTTAATACATATTGGTTCATCAATTCTTATTTTATTTTTTCATCAAAATTATTCCAAAAATTCTTAAATATTATAAGTAAGATATTTTTAAAATTTCGAGTTAATCAGAGTTCGTTTCGATAAGTTTTAGCATACCAAAATATTTTCGATCGGTCCGAAAATTCTAAATTTTAAAAGTGTCCAAAATTTAATTTTTCACTTCTAAAAATTAATATTAATTATTCTAAGAAATCCATGTGATCGGAATAATTTTTAGAATCCATGAAATATTTTTAAACATTTTCGATCGGTCAAAAAACCATAAATTTTAAAAGTGTCCAAAATTTTATTTTTCAATTCTAAAAATTAATATTCATTATTCTAAGATATTTCATGTGATCGGAATAATTTTAAGAGTCCATGAAATATTTTTAATCCGCTCAAAGTTAGTTTGACCTCTTTCGGTATCGTGATTTATTTTTATTTTTGACTTTTATAGGATTATTGAACCTCAATTTCAGTTCAAATTATATCATCAGACTGATTATAAATTGTACTTGCTAATGGCGATATAAAAATTTTCTCAACCTCGGTAGGTCCGAGATGATATTATTTACACTTGGTATCACTATTTACTATTGAAAAATACTGTTAATGTTTGTAGTGGTTTCAGGATATTACAGGCGGCGATGGTGGAATGAATAGATGATTTTGAGAGAGAGGAGGGGAGGGGAAGAACTGGACTGAGTGAAATGAAAGGTCCATTAGGCCTTGATAGATCCCATGTAGTCCAAATATGAATTAATTTATTTGACTTTTTTAATGAAATTAACATTTTTATACAATAACGTGATATAAAAAATAATATAACAAAAAATATTAGTTCAAATATATTGGATAGTTCAAATGAATCGAATGACTAAGATGAATTCTATTGTGATCCGGATGAATCGCATGTAGTTCAGATGTGGATCGATCCATTTGATCAATTTTTTAATAAAGTTAACTTTCAATATAATATAATATTAAAATTACTACAGTAAAAAAATGATTGTCTAAACATATCATTTGTGAATTGGTCTAATGGCCATCATAGTTAGATTCAGTAGGCATTTTGTAGATGGTTCATTAGACATCAGAGGCCAGATCCAAACGGATAACATATTTAGCAGGTTATTTTTGGGTTGAATCAATGAGTTATTTTTTTTAATTGAGTTGGATTTGAATCATTTTTTTATGAATTATGATGAAATTTTGGATTTGAATTAATTTTGCTAAATCTAATTAAATATATTAAAATGGTTAATTTTTGCCAATAAAAATATTGAAATGGTTTATTTTTATCATTTTTTGAACAAAAATTTTGTAAGCTAATGGAATATACTGTATCCAGTGAAACAACGATAAAAACAATGGCTGTATAGGTTAAAAGAATAAATCAGTAAAAATTTTAATTGATGTCATGTATCTATTATTTAATTTAAATAAATACTGATTTGTTACTTTTTATTGAACGCATTCTATTTCTTTAGTTGACTAAAATTTTTGTTTAAAAAAAAATTGACCATTTTAGTATTTTTATTTTTTAACTAATCATTTCGATTTTTTTAGTAATAAAAATAGATATTTTAATATCAATCGAGCTAAAAACTAAACATTTTAATATTTTGAGTAAAACTGAAAAAAATAACTTTTAAGGGTTTTTTTCATTATAAAAGTAGAATTATAAGGGCAAAAAGTAGCCTTTTATCCTTTTATAAATGTTATGGAACCTTTTTTCACAAATAGCCTTCTGAAAAATTCAACTTTGGTTTCACTTAACCCCTCTGGACAGCAATAAAGAGGCTAAGTCGAGCAAAAATCGAATTTTGATTGGTTAATTTGTGAAAAAAATAAGTACATTAGCCATTTGTGAAAAGAAACAGAGTTTAAGGGGTCGATGAAAAAATAAAGAAAGTACATGGGTATATACATTACATATTTCTTACCAGAAAAGTGAGAACTTTCTCCGCCATTTTCTATTTTTTGAACCATTGAGCTCAAAGCGATTGAGACTGAGACAGGTAATGGACGAAGAAGAGGGCCTTGAATCTGATCAAAATAAAGAAGACGAAGAGGGCCTTGAAGATTGGAATGCAGATTTCTTAGACGAACTCTTTCAAAAAGTTAAAAAAGAAGAAGAAGCTCACTCTTGCCAGTCTTCTTCAAATCCAAATCCCTTGGCCACTTATACACATCCCCCTCAATTTCAACAACACCACCACCAAAGTCGTGAGAGTAGTTCCAGTAGTTACTCCCCTCCGCGGGAGATCTCTCAAAGACCAATTCATGTCGTCAATAACAAGTCTGTTCCTAGTATCCCGAACACCGGTGGTTTTTCTCTTCCCTCTAACGATGCTAAAGATCAAGAAATTGAACGCTTGAAGGTCAGTTTATCTTTTCCACTTTCTGGGTATAGAATGGTCTACCTTGATTCCATCTTTGCCTGTGGAAGTTTTGATTTTTACCCTTAGGGTTTTGCTTTTTCACTACTTGATATTGGGATATATTTTATTAATTTAAGAAAGAATTGCTTGTTTAATTAATATAGTCCGTTAGTTCATTCTGATTGTGTTGCATAGTTTCGTCTATCCTTTTATATTGCACTTAAATTGCATACCTTTTTATGAATATTAGCTCGAATGCAAAATGTATGCTTTATTTGTGGGTTTATTGAGGAAGCTTGTTTCTTATATTTTTTTGTTTCTGTCATGGGATGTGGAAGTTCTCATTGATGAGCTATTTTTTTCAAATTACAGAGGGAGTTGGGACGCGTGTCAAAGCAGCTAACGAACCTGGTATGGGGATTTTACATGTGCAAAATCTAGCATCAGCTACTAATTGGTAATTGCTAAAAGAAAAAAAAAAGAGCTTGGTTGCATCTTTTCACATTGAATTTCATCATAGCTCATAAAATCACTTGTTTCATCTTCTCTATGCTATTAATATTTTCTTACAGAATGTTACAAAAGGGTTTCTATTGATGAATTGTCATACCCTTTCAGGAACAAGAATGCTGTGAACTTAGAAATGAGAGAAACAGAAAAGAGGATCAGCTAAAATTTGTATATTCAGATTCTGCAGAAAAGGATAGTAGTGATCACTGCCTGAAAAATAAAAAGTTGTGAGTTTTATTTTTCTTTTTGTTTTTGTGATTTTCTATTTCATTGCAGTCAAACTAAAAATCCTGTTTGTGTTTGGCATATGAGAGAATGCCTGGGCTGCATGCTTGATTTTGTATGTAAAGGCCTTTTTTTTTCAAAAAAAATTGTTATAACAAATCAAGATTCAGCATGATCTCCGTATTCACATTACTTACTAATTCATTCTATTTTATTTTGGTGAGGACTCAATATTCAGTCTGCTAAGAGAAGATAATAAATGGGTGTTTGCTCTTTATTTATTGTAGTATTTATTACTATTATTATTATTATTATTTTTTTTTTATTTTTTTTTTGAAATGGCTTGAGTAATGGCAGTGAAGCCATTTTTATATTGCTTATCAATGCTTCGTATTTTATTTTAACAAGAACATATTACTTTGCCCCTTATTACAATAGTTAATTTTGGGTGGCATGACCAATGGCAGGAAATGTGATCCTGCTCAAAATAACCGTGTGGTTCCTCAACAATTGATAAGTGCAAATGCTACAAAGAGAGAGATCGGATACAAGACTTGCTTAGGTGAAATTCATATTTCAGACCTTTATAAACTGTTCCCTTTCTCCCTCTCCCTCTCCCTCTCTCTCATAGCGTTGCATATTTGTTCATTTGTGTTGCTAGCAGCTTCATCCTTCAAGGCCATAGGAATTCAAACAGACGAAACTGGTGAATCTAGGATCCCAGAATTGAACAGTGATATTTCATCCCAATCTAATGTTTCCAACCAGCTGCTAGGGATATGGAGCTCTTCAAGTGACCAAAAGTCGGGAAGATACCTACTATCCAAGTTGTTGACAGCTTGTCCTACAGATTTTCATTTTCTTTTTGGGTGCATGAGCATTAACAGCTATTTGGGCACCTCTGCAGTGGGTGAAGGCTCTTCTAATGCATCTTTGCAGTACCATTTGAGCTCTTTCCAGCCTTCGGAAACTTCAAAAATATCACATTTATATTCTGTATTAACTCAGGTATTCTTGAGGGACCAGCTTCTTGAATTGAAATGGAATATGTATCTGAGGTGGAGCTAGTTATTGACTTATTGTATTGAACAACTTGCCAGCCTAAGTTATTCAGGCGGGATTTTAGAGTTATTTTATTATTAGAATGAGCACGCCACTGGGTAAACACTGAGGGCGTCTAGGTAGAGAAATAATTCATTGATTATTAGAGTGAGTAGGGCACTAAAAATCTTTGCACTAAAAGAATATTTGTTCTCTTATTCAGTTGTGTCCATGATTTTCTTTACCTGCCATGACAGGCAGAAGCAAACTTTTTTCTTTTCTCCTTGTTTTCTGATGTCCAAAACACATGCAGGAATTCATATATTCTATTGCTGATATATTCACTTAATTTTGGTGTTTTCTTGGGATTACATGCATTGTCAGAACATAATTTTGGTATTTTCTTGGGATTACATGCATTGTCTCTATGTTCTGATGTCTTGTAGATTGTTAATGGATTTCTGCCTATGGAGTCTTTGCTTTGGCCTTTCATTGAGCTCTGTAAACTTGAAAATGTGAGTTACTAAACTTCTTTTTCCTTCATTCATTGACTGATTATTACTCCCTCCGTTTTTATATGTTTGACGCTTTGAGAATTGTTGAAAAATCCTTTTATAAATGACATTTTAAGATTTTGATACACTTTTAGCTAATTTATCTCATAATTACCCTTGTTTAATTTGCACATCTTAAATAAATGCCGTGTTCAAGGAGATTAGTATTAATGGAAAATGTAGAATTAAGCCATATAATAAGCAAGAGAGAGAATGTTAATGTGGGAAATATAGTTTTAGGAGGAGATTAATAAGGATAAATTAGTCATTTATATAGCCTATTTAATAGATTATTGGTTTTGGCAACTTATCTTTAATGTCAAATATATAAAAACGGAGGGAGTATATGTTTTTGTTTGTGTGTATGTCACGTGTGAATTGTTTTTGCGAATTTTAATGGGTATGCATCAACAGAAACCAATAACGTCAAATACTAATGTACTTTTCCTTGTTCATATCCTTGAATGTCTTCCTTTTTGAACAGGTTGATATTCTCTGTTGTTCACTTAGTATACTTCACATTTTTCTGAAGCATCTTTTCAATTCGGGAAGGAAATTGGAAGAAAGGTATTTTCTCAACTGGTGTATATTTTCGTCCCCTTTCCCTTTTTTAAAATTTGCATAACTTGGATCATTTACGTGAGAGAACACACTTGCAATTTTGTATGCTTGATGATTCCTTTTATTTGAGCAGATTTTATGGACATGATCTTGTTTATTGATTGCTAGTAGAGGAAGGGTGATGAGTAGGGAAAGTAGAGGATTGAGAGGGGGTTTTTTTGGTTAGGGAGTCTGGGAAAGTGGGGGAAGAGTGAGAGGATTACAACTTGTATTTTATATGGGTGATCACAGTGAGCATATGAATGGTAAATGGTGATGATAAAGCCTGATATTGTTTTAGCATGAAAACTGGTACCCTGGCATTTGTTGATTACACTGTGTCTGGACTTAGCTATAAGTGATGTTTCTTGTCATTTGGAAGAGAAAATTCATTCATATTTCACTCGCAATACAATGGTATAGATAACCTAAGTAACTCTAAAATTGGAAGAGAATAAAAATCCCTATAGAAACATGCCCTAAAACACTAAAATAGAAAAAACTATAAAAAAAAGTTCTTATAATTGTGCTAGTTGATTATAGGAAATTTACATTTTTTCTACATATTCTATAACACTTAAAATTTTCCACATATATCTGCATGCTTATGAACTTTGATTTGATCTTTTTCAGTGCACTCTACTCAGGGACAGTGTCAAGATTGAGGGGGCAACATCAGGCATTTTGTTCAAGGGTAGAAGCTTGTTTAGTGCGAGTAAGGAGGAGGTATCCTGTGAAGGATATAGCTTGTTTGGTGCTATGTCTTCTTCTGATCCACAAATTCTTTCCAAGAAGGGAGTCTGGAATCTTGACAACTGGGTGTCTATATTCAACTTGTTGTGTTGCATTGCTGTGAAAAGGACTGAAGAACGTGCAAGGTTGGTGGCAGTTTCTACCATGAATGTTGTTCTGCTGAATACAAATGCTTACAATGAAAGGGAAAGGTAAGTTTCTTTGAAACCAATTTATTGCATGCTTCAACAAAAGCAGTGTTTTCTATATCTCGTACCTCATCAAGGTTATGCTTGAACAGATTTGGTCATGCACCAATTTTTGAAAGCATTGCACAACTCCTGAAAAAGGAAGCAAGATCACGTGTGCAGAAGGAAGCTCTTCAACTATTGTATTTGCTTCTAAATTGTATGCTCACAGGAATTGTATTTCTTTTGATGTTCTTTTCCCCATTGGCTTTTCCATTTTATAGATTCTAATTTATAGCCACTTCTTTGGACCTTGTCAGTGCATGTGTAAGTTGACTTCATTGGGCAGTGCTATTTTTTCTTGGATAAATGTTGCAAAACTAGATCAATTTTAGAGAACACTTGAATAAGAACAGTACCTATTTCTTTGACTGGATCAGGAATTGTAGTTGGCTAGGTCTCTAATTAGAATTCGAAGAACCTTGATAGAATTTTATGGAGAACATGGTAGAATCTAAAGGAGATATCATTAAATGATCTCTGAATGATGTAGGTGCACTCAACTGTACGCATAATGCTTATCTAAAAGATCTATTAGGGCGCTGCTTTTTTATGCACATGTAATCAATAATGGTTTTGTGTGGATCTCTTCACTTAAGTTGAACTACTACTTCTTATATTTGTGCTTTCTTTTTGTTTTTATTTTCTTTTCCTGGGCAATTTTGAGGGTGACGGTGGCATTGTGGTGACTGAGATGGGGTTGTCTAGCAAGGGTTTAAATTAACCAATCCCAAGCAATTTGTGGTGATAATTAACTTTTACTCAAATTATTCTGATGCTGTTGGTTTTAGAGAACGTTTCTTTCTAAATAACTGTTCTGCATGAATTTTTTTTTTTTTCAGTTCAAAGCCCTAGAAGCTCCAAATAAACCTACAAAAGATGCCATTGGGTTCACTTTGAATTTGAGCTTCCTGCTTGCACATTCTCTCTCTTACTAGAGCAACTTATAAATATCTTGTCTTCTTGTATTAGCTTTGTTTTGCTTGTTCCTTTTTACCTTTTTCCATTTGTAGAATTTAAGATTTCAATCTTAATTGATTTTGCTTCTAATTTACCCATCCAATTCCTTACTTAAGGTCCCAAACTATTTAATTTCTTCTGCTCTGGCTGCAAAGATGGCGATACTGCTGAAAAGAATGCTTCAACTAGCAAAATATTCAGTCTTGTCCTTGAAGGCTTGGCAAATTGTATTGGCAGCAGCGGAAGTAGTATACAGGTAGGTGGTATGATTTACTAATTGATCTAGCAATTGCTTTGACACTTGTAGTCTCGCTTTTTTTTTTTTTTTTGCTAGTGACCTTGCACTAGCAGGCTGCTTCAATTTTTGCCTTGTATATTTATAGCTCATCATGACAATTAAAATTCTTGAAGCAAAGTTTTAGCATATAAAATTTTGCGCAATGATGAGCATCTGAAGTATTTATCATAAGGAAGTTTTCATGTGTCAGAAACTGTAGATGTTTAACCTAAACACACCCATGAACTCAAACCCTAGCTATTCTGCTTAGACTGGTGTTAGGTGTCCATCAAATTTACTAAGAAATAATTAGAGAATTTGAGAGTGATGTTACTGAAGTTTTGCTGTACAAGATACTTATTTGATGTCTTCGAGCAGCTTAGGAAGGCAACCAATAGGATGAAATAGGTCTATGTGCCGTGTTCGTTCAAGCTTATCTAATTTTAATGCAATCGAGATGGGAAAAAAAACAATAAAAATAAAAAATCTCTTTAAACCTTAGAAAGCTTTGAGCAGCAATTATTTATTCCTTGTCTAATAGGTTTAAATAACCCTCTATTCCAATAGTACTATCATGCCAAATGTGCTTCTTGAACAATGTAAAGCTTGCCATTTTTATGTGATCCTTATAAAAAACCATTCCTCTCTTGCCAACCTTATTTGTCCCACAATTTCTTGCCTCCCCAATATTTTAATACCTAAGAATGAACAATTTACTATATTTTTCAACCTGTTAAGAACAACATGTTTGAAGCTTTGACTTGTGGAGAAAAGACCCTAAGTCAGTAAAAGAAGCACCTAATTGTTATAATCAGCTGATGTTGGTCACTTGAGTCACTGTCCTCATGTCTAGGGTTGAACATTTGTGGAAAATTTGGATCGTGAAATTTGTTGGAATAAACATTTGCAGGTGGTTCAACATTGCAAGATGGGTGCTTCTTAGACCATGTGGCAGAACTGGACTTGGCTTGGCTTTACACCTAGAGCTCATGAGGGAAGAATTGCTGCTTAAGTCATTATAAGAAGCACTTATTTCTTATAATCAGCCAATATAGGATATTTGATAATTTAAATGGAAGTGTTGCAATCATTATTTTCTTTTGTTTCACTCTTTCATTCACCTATTAACTTCTTGGCATTGAATGAGTTTGTAGGTAGCTATTAGATACATATTTAGACAAATTTTTTATTAGCAATACAGGATAGTCTTTCTAGCAGTGATCAGTTTTTGCAAAGATGGCCTGTCTGAGCAGCAGCACATTCCTAGGACGCTTTTGAATAGGATACCACTGCTACAAAATAAATATCCCGAGTTAATAAATATGATTAATCGTGTGCCATAGAAAAAGTGTGAAAAGTTCATGATTTTTGAAACTATTAGGCCTATTAACTTCTTGTA
This sequence comes from Excoecaria agallocha, assembly GCA_037975025.1. Lineage (NCBI taxonomy): Eukaryota > Viridiplantae > Streptophyta > Magnoliopsida > Malpighiales > Euphorbiaceae > Excoecaria > Excoecaria agallocha. The sequence goes on along the minus strand of CM075810.1, from coordinate 3,176,090 downwards.
CCACCTACATCTAAATATTCACATGATAATTGTGTTAGGATTATTCTATCAAAAGAGATGGATTGAAAATATTCTGGTTTGAATTCCAGAATAGAGATTAAGAGTAGAGTTTGATAGAAAAAGAAGAAGAAGAATGGAACGGAATAGAACAGAAAAAAGAGAGAGAGAAGAAAGGAAGAAAGAGAATCAGGAGAAAATACTTTTTGTGATTCTGTAATGATTAGTGGTCCCCCAAAAGGACTATTACAAATAGGCATGAGCAAAACTAATTTTGCTAAGGTGCAAATAGCCAAAATGGCATGTGCAACCTACAAAAAAGGAATTTAATTAATTCTGAAAATTCTTCTCTAGCAGCCAATAACTAACTTAACTAACTCTTTTTCAATTTTACAACTTTACCCTCCTGGTATACCTAACAATACCCTCCCCTTTTGCACATTCTTGTCCCCAAGAATGATAAAATTCTGGAAATTGTTGTTGGATGAAGGCACTATCTTCCCATGTGGCATCTATAGTTAGAAGGTGCTGCCATTTGATGAGGAGTTGTTGAATGTGGGAGTCATTAATCAGAGCAGTTTTGGAATTAAGGATCTTTTCTGGTAAAATGATGAACTCAGACTCAGTGTTGGGAGGTAGAGGGACCTGTACTGGTTTATTGGGTTCCATACCCCTCTTCTTGAGCAGGGAGACGTGGAAGACAGGATGGATCTTGCAATTGGAGGGAAGTTCCAACTTGTAAGCTACCTTGCCAACTCGTTGTAACACCTGGAATGGCCCATAATATCTAGCAGCAAACTTGAGAGATTTGCTTAAGGCTAAGGTATTCTGTCTATAGGGCTGATTTTAAGGTAAACCCAGTCACCTATAGAGAACTCCCTCTCAGTTCTTCCCTTATCAGCATACTACTTCATCTTGTTCTGAGAGTGAGCCAAACGATCCCTTAGATAGGTCTTCAAGGAGTCTCTTGCTTGCAGGAATTCCTCCACTGCTACTACTGGACTGGTTTCTGTTGGCAGATTTGGTAGATTAGGGGCATAGCCATAAACAACTTGGAAGGAACTCATTTTGATGGCTGAGTGATAACTGGTATTGTACTAATACTCTGCTAGGCTAAGCCACCTGAATCAGTGGGTGAGATGGTGGAAAGTCATGCACAGTAAGTAGGTTTCAAGGCACCTATTCAGTCTTTTTGTCTGGCCATCAGTTTGGGGGTGGTAGGCAAAACTAAAATGCACTTTGGTTCCCAAAAGCTTCATCAACTTTCTCCAAAATCCTCCTGTAAATAGCTTATCCCGGTCGGTGACAATTGATTTTGGTATCCCATGTAGCTTAAAAATATGATCCAGAAATACTGGAGCAACCTCAGCAGCAATAAAGGGGTGTTTGAGGGCAAGAAAATGGCCCATTTTAGAAAACCTGTCAACTATTACTAGAATAATATCTCTGCCAGCAGATTTAAAAAGCCTCTCAATGAAATCCATAGAGATGTCTCTCCAAATGTGGGAAGGGGTTGGTAAGGGTTGAAGAAGTCCGGGGTATGCCACTGATTCAGACTTGTACCACTTCCTTTTGCATTCCATGCCAATAAAAAGTCTGCTGTAAGCTTTGGAGTGTGCCTCTAACCCCTGAGTAGCCTCCAATGGGAGAATCATGGCAAGTTGCAAGAAGCTGATGCCTAAGGGAGGTAGAACATCCAATGTACAATCTGCCCTTGTACTTAACCAACCCTTTTGAGAGTGAGTAATTGGGAAGATCTTGGGGTGTAATAGATAAGGTTGTAATTAGCCCTTTTAGTACAGAATCCCCTTCATAAGAATTGACAACTTCTGCTAGCCAACTAGGAGTGTAGGTAGAGAGAGTGAGGTGATGGATTGAAGCCCCTTCATGCTGTCTAGATAGAGCATCGGCCACTCTATTTTCAGTTCCCTTTTTGTAGAGAATGGTGTAGTCTAGGCCAAGCAATTTAGATATCCCCTTTTGTTTGATGTAGTTATTAAGCCTCTGCTCCAGTAGGTGTTTGATGCTTTCATGGTCAGTTTTGATGATGAAACTGGACCCTTCCAAATAATGCTTCCATTTTGTTACAACAAGTATGATGGCCATTAACTCCTCTCATAGGCAGACAATTGTTGGTTTCGAGGGCTCAAGGGTTTGGATGTATAGGCTAAAGGTCTCTCCCTCTGCATTAGAATAGCTCCCAATCCAGTGTTGCTAGCATCACACTCCAAAACAAATTGCTCTTTGAAATCTGGTAGTGCCAGCAATGGGGATTGGGTCATTATCTCCTTTAGTTCTTCAAATGCTGTTTGAGCAGCAGAGGTCCAAAGGAATTGATCTTTTTTAAGTAGATCAGTAAGGGGTTTGCAAATGACCCTATATCCTGCAATAAACCTTCTGTAATAACCTGAGTCCCAAGAATCCCCTTAAGGACTTCAGGTTTTTAGGAGTAGGCCATTTGAGCATGGCTATAACCTTGCTAGGGTCAGTAGAGATCCCTTCAGAAGTTATCACATGCCCTAAATAATTCACCTTGTCTCTGCCAAATTCACACTTGGACGCCTTAGTAAATAGCTGGTGTTCCTTCAGCTTATTGAAGACTAGCTGTATTTGGATATAGAGCTCCAGGGAGGGACTGTAAACTAGGATATCATCGAAGAAAACCAGCACAAACTTCCTAAAATAAGGGTGGAAGATGTTGTTCATGAGTGACTGGAAGGTGGCAGGGGCATTGGTTAGGCCAAAAGGCATAACCAAAAACTCGTAATGCCCTGAGTGAGTCTTAAAGGCAGTCTCGAATGTATCCCCCAACCACATTTTGATTTGGCGGTATCCATACCTCAAGTCTATCTTGGAAAAATAAGTTGCCCCATGTAGTTCATCAAGAAGATCCTCTATGATTGGAATGGGGAATTTATCTTTGATGGTATGCTGGTTGAGCTCTCTGTAGTCAACACAAAATCTTCAAGTGCCATCTTTCTTCTTGACTAGTAAAACAGGAGGAGCATAGGGACTAGTGCTAGGCTGGATGATGTTGTTCTCCAACATTTTGGCTACCAATCTTTCAATCTTAGTTTTCTGTTGGTGTGAATACCTGGAGGGCCTGATATTCACCGGTTCCGTGTTGGGTTTGAGTGGAATTTTGTGGTCATGTGATCTAAGGGGGGGTAAGGATGTAGGAACTTGGAAAACAGCCTGGTATTGCTTCAACAACCTTGAAATTTCAGAGGGAATGGTACTCTTCTCCTGCTGCACCTCCTCAGCAATTCCAAGCTTCAAACTGATGAGAAACAGCTTGGTAGTGAGACCCTTCCAGCCTTGTTGAACTACCTTGGTGAGCTTTTTCGTTGTGATTACCTTGAGAGACAATTGCTCTACCATCCCTGTTAGAGAATAAGGAATATAGCTACATACAGTTGGATATTCCTAGTGTGTGACAACTAGGTTTTAGGTGTCATTTTATCTTTCTCTTTGTATAAATAGGAGTGTAATTTTAGTGTTAATCAATTGAATATAGAATTTTAATTTCCTTGTGCGTTTTCTCACATGGTATCAGAGCCTTTGGCTTTTTTCTGGGTCTTTCCTTGTTTAAGAGTTGAGTTTTCCTCGTCTCTTATGGGTTTTTCATTTTTGGTTGAAGATTTTGTCCAGTCTTGGGTCACCGGATCCGGTGACCGATTTGCTTCACTGCCCACATCGGAAGGTGCACAGGTGTCAGTCCTGACTCTCCACAAAATCCGGCGACCATCAGGTCGGCGAGTGGCCCTCACGCGCCAATTGAAGATTTCGCCGGTTTTTCACTCGCCGACGCATGGGAGAGCGTGCCCTGTCCTCCGGTCCTCCAATTTTTTTTTCCGCCGTCATTTGTTGTTTCCGGCATGGGTATAGTGTCAGTTTTGTCCCCTGCCTCTGCTGCTTCTAAATGTTGGTAGCTGGTTCTTGGTGTTCTTATTTTGTGATTTCTGTTTCTGTTTTGGAAAGAGTGTTACACTTATTCTCCATTTTGGTTTGAAGTTTATATGACATGATATGTGTAGGCTTTGTTTGGAGAGAGTTGGACTTGATCTCCCTTTCGTGTTTAAGCCTATTCACGGGTTATTTGTGTAGGCTTCGTTTGGAGAGAGTTGCACTTGATCTCCGTTTCGGATTGAAGCTTACGGCATGGGTTATTTGTAGACTTCGTTTGGAGAGAGTTTCGCATTTGTTTTCCATTTTGTTTTGAAGCTCGAATTTATGTTTTGAAGTTTATATTTAGAAATAAATTTGTAACAAGCTGAAGTATAATTAAAATTTATGGTCCAGTTTGAGGGGGAGTGTTAGAGAATAAAAAATATAGCTATATACAGTTGGATATTCCTAGTGTGTGACAATTAGGTTTTAGGTGTCATTTTACCTTTCTCTTTGTATAAATAGGAGTGTAATCTTAGCGTTAATCAATTGAATATAAAATTTCAATTTCCTTGTGTGTTTTCTCACAATCCCTTTAATTCTGAAGGGTCTGCCATCTTTTTTAATTGTCAGTTCATTGGCATCATAGTTAAGAGTTACTGGAGAGTGACACTTCATCCAATTTGACCCCATTATGATGTCATACTCTCCTAGCTCCAAGGGTCTCAAACTCGAAATTGCTGCCTTGCATCAACCAGCTCACCCCCTGAAAATTCTTTTCTAGTAGCCAATCAACCTACAAAAAAGGAATCTAATTAATTCTGAAAATTCTTCTCTAGTAGCCAATAACTAACTTAACTAACTCTTTTTCAATTTTACAACTTTACCCTCCTGGTATACCTAACAAATTGTTGCAAAATTTAATGCGTTTTAAACTTCTTGATGTATTTTCAGGATGTAGAACTTCATAAAAAGGCTATTACTACGCTGGCCTTTCTTGCTTCAGGAAAATCTGGGTTTGAAATTCTGGTGAATCACAAGTTACCAGGAGGGAGAAGCTTTCTTAAGCTGATTTTACAGGTGTTGATTTCAGAAATGGATGTAGAAGTATCAGTCTCTTCTGAGCCAGCTGAAAGCTTCAAAGCAAGGTAATTAATAAAAAGAATGTCATGATACCATGGGATTTGTATTCTTTGTGGTATCATGCATGCTTATATTTCTCCCCTTAATAATTTAGCTCTGATCTTAAAGAAACATTTTGCTGAGAAGATATGTGAATGGAAGAATGTAAACATTTGTTAATTTCTTTAGATGAATCCTATGGTGAAAAGTTCAGCATTGTTTTAATTTTTCTTTGGGGTACAATTGCTACAACGAATTTTGTAGATTTATGATCTAATTAATGAGGCAGAATCCCAGGGTATCATGTGGCGGAAAGGACTGAAATAATTTAAGGGAGCAAAGCCAGTGCCTTTCTTTAATGATAGGTTCCTAAGTTAAGACTATTTGCATGGAATAAGTTAGGATATTTGGTTATTGTGATGATTCTACTTGCCTTTTCTTTTCCCTTTTGCTTGTATTTGTCTGATAAATAAGTGCCTGTTTGATGCAATGTCCTAAATTTGAGCCTCTTTTAAATTATTTGCAACATTTAACTGCAACTGGGTTGCAAGTGAGAAGTTAAAACCTTATTCCAAACTTGCATTGATACTTTGTTGTCCCTAATCTATTCTTATGTTGGTCTCCATTTTTTGCATGTATAGGACCTTGCTGATGCGCGAAGCATTGATATTACTCAATAGAATTGTGTCCAACTCAGGGTACTCAGCTATTGTTTTAAGAGTATTAACTGGTAGTAGAGATATGGCCATTATGACAATGGATATCATGAGCAGGTTGTCCCGAAAAGACCAGATTCCGATGCCATCAGACAGTATCACAAGGCATATGAGAGAATCTGAAGTTGTTGACCTAGCTCGAGTACTTAAGAAAAGAATTTTTGTGTACTTGGGCGATAAGATAACATGAATTATCCACATGAGAAGTTCAAATGCATTCAAGATTTTGTATTGGTATTATATTAGCTGTGAAAGATGAGATATGGATGTGTAGGTATTTGTATGTAGAAATACCTACCTAGACCGGATCCTTGAGAAAAATAGTGGACCAAGCTAATTACACTTTGTCATGTATGCAAAGTTATTTGTTCCATACATGGTAAGATGTGATTGGTTTCATGGACTTGGTCTTGATAGGAAATTTCTGTACTGTAACAGTTCTCTTTGGTTTAATTAAAAATTTTGATGGCCTCCACAGTATTCACGCAGTGTATGTCACAAGAGGGTAGGGGCAAACACTTCAACAGTCACATGTTTGCTCTTCTCCTTTGGGCCTAGGTCCAAGAGAGATTTTTGTAGAGCCTAAAACTGGGTTTAAAATTTTAAAAAATGGATTAATTTTCAAAATTTATTCATTATATTGTAGAACAGCAGCTGTAGCTGAAATTCCATCAAAAGAAATCCTGATGATGTATCCATAAATACCTGTCGAGAATGAACATTAAAGTATTTGGTCATTTCTTTTATATTTTTCTACTCTGATTAACTAACTTAACTATCAGAGTGTCAATTTTAGCCCCAAGTGTTCACATCTTATCTCAAGTCGTCAGACCTAACGAGCCAATCTGTCTAGCAAGCGTACATAGATCCGGATTACCTAACAATTATCTATAAGCTATATGAAATGTTCCTCCACCCTCCGGGATCCCTCAAGTCGCCTCCACTTCCTAATTCAAACTCTGTGCTGCCTTCACAAATAAACGAGTCTATTTAATGGATGTTGCAGATGCAAAAATTACAGTATATTTTTCACCTCCTATTATGAAACTCAGCTAATTTACACATTTCATAAATGCTTTTATCCAATCACCTGTGCAGATTATGATAACAACATTCACGTAACTTGGCCTGGACAGGTCATACAACTTACAAAAGAATACCAACCTCCGCAGGTTGTTACTAATATGAATTGTGAACTGTGTTAGTGTCGATCAACTTCCTTACAAAAAGAATAATAACAGAATGCCAGATTGATACAATATCAGGAGGTGAGGCGAAATTGATGCCAACAAGGAATAAAATTACCTAAAGCAAAATAAAATACAACAGATGATTCAATCTTCATCATCTGAGTTAAATGTAATCTTTTTAGCCTTTGAAGCATCTGCAGATATTTCTCTGAAGTGAGTACCATAAAGCTTGGACTCCTGGATTTGCAAACAATAGGAACTGTGAGCAGCATATAGGGCATGCTCCGATAAAGGTGCAAAATGCATAATAAGTAAAAGCATATGCATTCCATCACATGGAATGACATTAATTACATGTAACATATATTACTTGCATAGAAGTAGTTTAACATGAAGAAAAACTGCAAGTTTGCAAAGAAAAGCAAGTGCAATATCTGGCAAAAAGAGAAAGAAGGCACCTTTTTCTTCACGAGTCCCAAATTTTAAAAGGGCAGCTGGCACAACTTGCCCAGCTTCCCTGAGAACATTCACCGGCTCTCCAGCTAGTCCCTGGAATAACAATGATTTAATTATATTTTTTTGATTAAAACATGATAAATTGATAAAATATTACTTGGACACCCAAATATAAACACAAGTATCTCAACAAAGCTTCAAGAAATACCTTATTATGATGTGTGAAAAATGCATGTGCCACACCCTTCTTGCCAGCCCGTCCAGTCCTCCCAATTCTGTGGACATAATCCTCTGTTGTAAGGGGAAAACTATAGTTGATCACTACCTCAACATCTGGAACATCCAATCCTCGAGCAGCAACATCAGTCACTACCTGCAAATTTACTTCATTAAACTCGCACCTCTCTCAAAATAATCTCTATCCTCAAACCTAAATTAAACTTTACATCCTGGTCATCTCCTACTGAAATCTGAATCAAGCCCTTGAATCCAATTTTCAAATTTCTCCACCAAAAAGACAATGTTGACTAGCTACTCAGCCTGGCCTAATTCTCTCCCTCCGCCCCCACAACACAAACACAAACACAAAACAAAACAAAACAAAAAATATGAAAATAAAAATAAATAAACGAAAGAAATGAATATATTTACAAATAAATTCATACACAGAACCCCAAATATTGCTCCATTACAATAAGTACATATTTAATTAGGACAATTTGAAATATACCATCAAAGGACAGCTGCCCTTCTTGAACAATGATAGTGCCTTTGTTCGATGATCTTGGGCCTTATTGCCATGGATAGCAACAACCTTCCAACTACTAGAACAATAAAAAAGAGAGGAAACAAAGAGGAAGAAGGAAAGGGGGAGATAAGATCAGCAAGTTAAAAGATAAAAAAGCATTCCAACTTTAATATCTGAAAGCTGAATTGAAGCTGGCCTAGTCAAAACATAATGCAGAATCATGATAATATACCTTTTCTTCAGCATCCCTTCAAGACGTTCTGCTTCCTTCTGGTACAAAGCAAAAACTAAAACTCTGTTCCTGATTACAAGTATAAGCCATGAATAAATGGGATGCACAATAATGCAAATATTAATAGACATTTAAATAAATTTAAAGCAATTCAAAGCAAATATAAATATACATGATAAGCAGCTTTCAAACATGTTAGGCTTGGCATAAATGCAAGTCAGGCAAACCAATTTAAATCAGTTTAGAATTTACAAATTGAAATAATTGAATCAATCCTGCTTTAAAATGAGACCAGGCTATGAGCCTGGTTCAGAGCCAGAGCCATCCAGGCCTAAAAGTTGTCTTATCCAAGCCTGCCTTAGCTCGATTATATAAAGGCACACTATTTTTTGTTATAGTCTTATTTTATGGATCCTGAAAGATATATGATTAGGTTACTCTCATCTTTACATATGTTGGATCTCATCTTTCCATATGTTATATCAAAGACCAAAGAAATGGAATTGACAATTCTTTAAACAACACATTATATTGGCAGTTAACTGCAGTGCTCATATCAACAAACACTTGTGAAGATATAACCAAATTAAGCAATAAAGTCATAAATGAATAAACAAATTAAAGAGCCCAACATTCCATCAGGAAGAATAGAGGCAAAGTAATGTAAGATTTTAGAAACAAGATAAGTTAAGAAAAAGATAAGGTATACCTTATTATGTAATCCTATCCTATTTGATAGGACAGCTCATGCAAGCCAAATCAAGAACAAGAATACAGACATACAAATCCATACAAATAAAATCAAGAGATACTGTTGGGATTCATGATATTTTTCCAGCAAAGCATGCAGCCATTGATCACGGGAATGTTCCTCCACGACCTACATTCACAGGAAGGAAAGTGCCATTACAGAAAATATATATGTAAATATCTAAAATATCACAAAAAGTCTCAAGCTAGGCATTGCGAAGCCAAACCTCAACAATTTGCATCACATCATGGTTGGCAGCTGTATCCTCTGAACCAACAACTACCTAAGAGAAGTTCATTAATTTTACAAAGGGCTTAAAAAAATAAAACAGAATATAATCATATACGGACATCCACACCTTAATGGGGTTAGGATCCATATAATCCTCAGCTAGGTTATGAACATCCAGAGGCCATGTAGCGTTGAACATTATCATTTGGCAAGCTGCATAAGTTAAACGAACTAAATCAATATTACAAAAGGAATGTATTTTTTTAACATCAGCAAATCAAATAAATTGAATTCAAAACTTCATCAAGAAGATAACTACAAGTCTCAAGCTGACTAAAATATCAGACTCACACATGATTCTCATGTAATTGGATTAAGCTGCTGTAAAAAATTATTCATAAAAGGCTAATATAGAAACAACTAATACTGAAAGACATGTTGAGCAATATGGCAATTAGTTCATGTTTAGGGACCGCAACTTGACTTTTTCTTTTTCTTTTTTTTTTTTTTTTGAACATGACATATGGATGGTTGCATATGAAAAGTGGGAAAACATATTCAATTGCAAAAACTGGCAATAATAAATTAGTTTCAAACGATCAAACTCCCTAGACACAATGTCTATGGCAAGTATATAACACATGTTTGAAACAAAATGTCTATGACAAGTATTCACACATGTTTGAAACAATATCAGTATCATCTGCAAGTGAACATTTTATGTGAAGAAATTACATAAGTGGACCTGCAACTGAACAAAATGTCACAAATCATACTTCTCTATTCTCAAAGGAAAAAAAAAGCGGCTAAAAGAGTGGAGAAAGAAAAGGCAATAATAGTATTACAGACCAGAGCTTGTGTTGCTCAATATGGAGCGAACTTCCTGTCTAAATCCCATGTCAAGCATTCTGTCTGCTTCATCAAGAACCTGTAAAAGTCAATGTCAAAAATGCAAAACTCGGATGTGAACCCAAAAGAGCGAGAGAGAGAAGAAGAAGATTCAAGGAATTGATAAGTTTATGTAATGAAGTCTCCCAACAGTTCTCCTAATTATCAACTAGCATTTCTACATTCTTTACAATATGAAACTAGCAGATGCCTTTGCATCCAAGTTAAATGAACAAATGTGTGATTACATATAAGGTGTGCATTTGATTGAAACTTAGTATACCAGCGTGTTTAAGCTAATCTAGCTCGGCATTTTCACAAATTAGCATTGGTTCAACTTCAAGATGCAAAAGGCATTCCACGGCGTTCACTATTGAAATCATTGAAGTATAGGACCCAAAGAAACTGAACTGCCCTTTGAATTTTGTTGTTTCAATTTCAAGATGTAAAAGCAATTCCACAATTTTGGGTTAAGATCCTCAAAACCAGACGCATCAGAGAAACAGAATGACCCTTTAAATTATATACTATAATAGTTTACTAAGTGCCAACAATGTTATTTTAGGAGTTGGTATCCTTATTGGATGCACTATTAAGTATTTTAAAAGCCCTATCTCAAACTACGAATCAAAAATGTTTTAAGATAAAGTTCAATACTCTAGAACTAGGAGCCCAAGTATGGCCATGGCTTGAGATTCAGATAAGTTGGATGTATGTGGGTTATGGCTTGTGGCTTGGCCATGCTGATGACCAAATGACTCATGCACTTGCTTGGGACATATCCAAAGCATCTAAATGCCCAAATGTTGATTATTTCTAACTTCCAAAATGTGCTTTAAATTACATAATGCATAAAAACATAATGATTTATTCAAAGGTCAATGAGAAATTGTTTACTTACCACAAGGGATACCTCCATTAGGTTGCATATATTCATTTCAATCAGATCCTTCAGACATCCAGGGGATGCAATTACAATGTCCTGAGCACGTAGCAAAAACAAGCATCATTACAGTTACAGATTCCATGTATGAATATATAAATGAAAATATGTGAGCACTTATGTTTACAAGGAAAGAAGCAGAAGACATGTTTGTAGGGCAAAATAAGTCATCTTCTATGATTAGAAACCAACATTTACAAATTTATCCATCCATAGATTTTAAAATTTCACGAATATTACCATTGCTTCATACTAAACAATAAAAATACTGAACAAAATGCCAGCAAGCATAAAATAAAAGTTACTTGTATCAATTATTAGCATAAAATAAAAATACTAAACAATCAATACCTTCTTTAGAATTAACTTGCTTTACTTCATGGTTTTCAATTTCTACTTTATTTTGTTGTTCTTCGTTGTATTTCTCTTCTCTATATATATAGATAGCATACAGTGCTATTGTTCTCCTCCGTCATTGTAAGTTTGAATGAATTCTCCCTGTAAAGAGAACTTTGAATATAATGTCAACCACAACTCAGAGAAGAAAAATGCCAAGAAGATAACTAGCAATCAAACAAAAATTAGAAAAACACCATAATAACAACCAACAAAAAGAATTTCAAAATAAATGTCCATATATAAGCAACGCAGTAGCAATGTCCAATTTCCGTAGAGAGAACGTAACTAGTACTTCCGACAATAATGACACAAAAAACCATACAAGGAAAAACATTGGATTACTTTCATCAATTATTACTCATGTTTAACGACCGTAACGTTATGATAACTATATTTTAAATTCTGTATGGAAAAAAATCATTCAATCTTTATTTTATAACAAAAAAATTACAATAATTAAAAAATCGAAAATTCAATTACCAAAAAATAAAAAAATATAAGAATAAATATATATTTTGCCGGTCGTACATTTAACAAATTTTTATGCTATCAATGATTTTAAGACTATAAGATACTGTATTTCTTAGTACTATAAACAAATTTTGATATTGTCAATAATTCTGATGATGGATTTTTTATTTTTCAGCCATTGTAATTTTTATATTATAAAATAAAAGTTGAATGATTGTTTTTTTTTTATAAATTATAGTATAGTAACCATAACATTACAATCGTCAAATTTTGAATGAACACAGATGAAATTAATCCGAAAACATCCCAAACCTTTCAAGACCATTACTGAATCAAAGTCGACAACAATCAAAGAAAAAATTTTCAATAATCCCAACTATTTTTAGCAAAGTGTTTCCTTTATTTTATTTGTATTGGAAAGCATAGAAAAGTGAGAGCAATAACAAGAAAAATGTGTGTGGGATATAAAATAAGAGGGTGGGGTGGCTTAATTTAATAGTGCGGGGTATATTTTCTTTTGTTGGTGAGGTCAGATGTGTTAATTAAATAGTGTGTCCGTCCTGTTTTCTTTTTTATAAAAATTTCAAAGAAAAACTAAATTTTTGATTCCCGTAATTTAAAGATTTTAAATATTAAATATTTATATTTTTAAAATTAAATATTGAGCTCCCGAAAAAATTACATTAAATTTAAAATGGACGGTAAAAATAACAGTATAATACAACGAAATTAAAGTTACGTGTATTTTAATAAAATGCTGTTATTTTTATTATCCATTTGGATTTAATGTATTTAAATAAATAAGTTCAGGAATTCAATGTGTGTAGTTTTATAAATATAAATATTTAATATGTAAATAAGTAAAAGTTAAATGATTCAATATGTAATTTTGAAAGTTTAGATATTCAATACATAAAAACGTTAAAATTCAAGAACTAAATTATGAGTTTTGCCAAATTTCAATTCAATACAATACATTTATTTATATATTTTAATCCCTCCATCCATTTAAACTTAAAAAAATCTACATATTTTTATCTTATATAATAATAATAATAATAATAATAATAATAATAATAAGGTAAAATAATTCTGACATGTTAATTGTATTAATACTGATAAATAGAATTCCTTGCTTTATTTTAAATTAATCTAGAGTTTAAAATAAGATCATTAGGGCTTGTTTAAAATTGAAGTTGTGATATAAAAAAAATATATTAAGAATTAAAAAATGCATTGAAACTAAAATAGATATGGAAAGAGCTTGAGGAGTAGTGTAGAATAAGCAAAGCATCTATAAGGTTAAGTGGTTGAGCATTTAATTAAAACTTTGCAAAATCAAGTTTAATTTTTCAATTTTCATACAATAAATTAAATTTTTAATAGGAAATTTAATTTAATCCATTTGATTTTAAAACAAACACATCAAATTGAATAAATATAATTCGGTTTACATTAAAAATTTAATTTGATCTTTAAAAATTTTGAACCTAACCGATAAAATTAATTTTTCTAATTTGAATTGCGAAAACTTTATCTAATTGTGGGCACCAATGTCCACAAGACCAGTGGACGAAATTAAAACCCGCCATTGATGAATATATATTTTTTTGTTTTCGAAAAAAATATAAAATTTTTAAAATTTAAAAATTTGGGAACCGTTATAATCCGATAATTTAAATGTGTGTGTAAAAAATTACTATTTTGAAAGTTGATTTTAATTTTAAAAAAAGTTTACTTTAATTGTTTCTAAAAAAGAGTTTATTATAATTAAAATTCCTAATATCACTTCCCTCGTAATTCACTTCAAAGTTAAAATAACTCAACCTCCTTTATAGTTCAAGCGTTACATTCGAAACCTTAAACAGACCAACAAAACTGTAGATATTTTGAATCTCATGGGCAAAATCGGAAACTGAAAATTCCAATGAGATCCCGCGTTACACACAAGCAAAAAAATAAAAAAACCCAAAGCACTCACCCTGTAAAGTAAACTGCAAAACTGTACTCTCTCGATCTCAGCTTTCATTTCGGCAAATTTGCCGCAAATTTTAGGGATCTGAATCAAAGAGAGAGATCATGAGTCGGTTTCAGCACGATCCTAATCCCTTTGATGAAGAAGAGGTCAATCCTTTCTCGGTAATTTCTTTTCCTTCTTTAGCCTCTTTCAGATCTGCCTATAATTTTTTCCCCTCTTTCTAGATTTTTATATCTTGAGTGTCTATATATTTTGTCCAATACTCTTGTAGCTGTTTGTTTTAGTTGACTGATTTTGATCTGGATCTGGATGGCTTTAATTTCTCTTCCGTTTCGTGATTTTTTTGAGCTGTTTAGTAATGCTTGTTGATTTAATTTTAGTCAAGCACTGTGACAGTCTTAAGGATGTAGTTTGGATTTTTGAAGAGCAAGTTGCTTCCTACCGAAGGAGATTATCAACTACTTGAATCAATAATTGTTATCTTATTATCATGAAAATCGAGATTAAATATGTGCTTATTTTAGTACTAATGAAAAGTAATACCCAATTAGACATTAAACAGCTCTTTTCCTTAACCTATTAAAGATTATTTTACTGGTACGCTACTATGTAAATAATAAAACTACATACTTTTTAGGAAGTAAAATTTTATCATGACAAGTAATTTACATTTAATATAACTGCAAATGAAAAAGAAAAGCTGCCAATTAATGTTTAAGAATGCTGTATGAGCTGCAGAAGAGTATAGGATGATTAGATCTTAACTAGAAGATATTTGTTCAGCCTCAAAAGAATTCCTTGTTATTGCTATTGTTTTAATTTTATTTCCTTAATATTCTTTTAATACAAGAAAAAGCCTAAACTTGAGTAATTCAAAACAACTTGGGAGAACTTAGGGGACAAATGCTTCTAAGGTATTTCCACCCTGTATATAATGAACGAATTAAGTTTAGGTGGTCTTTTCCTGCATGGAATCTCATTTCAGATTCAATGCAAAAACTTGCAATCTGGTTATACATTCACCTGACTATCTCCAATGGACTTTAATATGGATAGTTACAAAAAATTATCTAAAAGTATGGTATTTTTTTTCTTTAAAAAAAATTTAGACACCATTTCAAAAGCATTTTTCTTTTTCTTTGAAGGTCAGAAGTATCATGTACAGCCTACCCAGCCCCATAGTGGATAATAACTGGATTACTGAGGAGGTTATCAAAGGCCATGTTCTTCATATATCAATTTAATTTTAGCAAACATTTTGGAACTTTTTTAAAAGCCAGAATTTAGATCAAATTTTATTGGTTCACAGATATTTTGAAACATGGTATGTTCAAAATCCTTGTATCTACTTGCTAATTCAAAAAGAGAAATCGTCTCTTTGAATTTCATTTTATCTGTACATTTATTTCTCAAATCCTGTGTACTAATTATCTGAATGCAACAAAAACTGGTCTATTTTAGCATTGTATTTTGTGAGATACCCTCCTAGTCATGTAGGCCATTTACTCAAATTAAGCATTCCTAAATAATAGGTGGTAGGCATCATTTAGGTGTGCAAAGTCCTGGGCAAAAGTGCCGCATGCCTTCCAAGCTTGTTCTAGGGCTTGGGAAATTGGGTACTGTTTGAGATCCAGGCCCCAAGTCACTGCTGAACTCCCTAATCATCCCTATATGACTTGGTTTGGATATTTATATTAGTTGCTTGTCTGTGTCATTTTAATGTCGAGGATCTTACCTGCTGTTTTCTCTTTGGCGGCACTGACCGAGGGTCTTTGCAGAATGGCAGTATAGCACCTGCATCAAAGACTAGTATTCCTCCTTTGGGGCCTGCACCTGCAGGATTTGGGCATAATGATGCAACAGTGGACATTCCTCTAGATACATTGAATGTAATTAAGTTGCCATTTCCTCTTTATTTTCCTTTTTTTTTCTAATTTTCCTGGCTGAGCTTCTGAAATCTGCATTCTATCCTGTTGAATAATACAGGATCCGAAGAAGAAGGGGAAAGAGCTTGCATCATGGGAAGCAGATCTTAAAAGGAGGGAAAAGGTTACATTTCGACCAACAATTGATTACTCATAAGTCATAAGCATGTGTATTATACACTTTATTATCTTGTATAATATGGTTTTCATCCCTTTGTAGTAAGCATGAATTACTACATAATTTTGAGTGTCTTAATATTTAATGTATTCATTTCCAAATATATTATTGCAGAATTCCTTTAAATTTGTTATTGAGGTTTTACTGTGGTTTTTCTACTACAGGATATCAAAAGGAGAGAAGATGCTGTTTCCAAAGGTAATGACTAACTTTATACCAATGCTTGTTTCTGGAGTTCTTGATGTATTCTTTTGTGCAATGATTAATTATTGTTTTTGTTCTTGATCTGGTATATCAGCTGGTGTCCCTGTAGATGATAAAAACTGGCCTCCCTTTTTCCCCATCATCCATCATGATATAGCTAATGAGATACCCATTCATGCTCAGCGGCTGCAGTATTTGGCTTTTGCAAGTTGGTTAGGTATAAGATTGCTTTCTTTCTTATTTGATTAAAGTTTAGCAAATATATTTGTGTTTTTTCCCCAGGTATTTTCTGAGTGCAAATTTGATTGTATAGTTTTTTTTTTTTTTTTTTTTTTTTATGCAAGTAACAATTTGCAAAGTCCAATTAGCATATTAATTAATCCTATCCTTGCACCTAAGTGAGCTAAGTGGTGTTCTTTTGTACACACACCCCGTACTGCATCTAGAAAGCACTTTTTCCTGGCAACTATGGGAAGGAAAAGAGGAGCTGGCGTAATTAAGTTTACCGCATGCAGACATTTCTAAAGGATGTTTCTATTAATTTTGCATGAGGAACAACAGCCCTTATTCGTCACTCTTTTGTGTTAATTTTCTTCGGAAGGGCGTTTGCTTATCCTTATCGAATTGTGGTTTTGTATTATCTACTGAATCATTGACCTCAAAGTTTCTTCTCAATAAGGCATAGTTCTTATAAGTATTGGAAATATGGATTTGTCGTGCATTTGTTTGAGCTTCCATTAGATTATGATTTGACTAATTATATATGGTCTTTCAGGAATCATAATTTTATTTGGCTTTTTTAGAACTGAATATTATGGTGATGGCAGCTGATGCAGTTTGATTCAACATACTGTAATTCAATTTTGTAACAATGTGACCAAAACTGCTTCTTAAAAGCTTAATATATTTTTGAAATTTATTTTAATCAATTTCGAATAAGTTGCTGCAAAAGCTTATCCTTTTCTAGTTTTGTATATGCAGGTATAGTTCTTTGTCTTGTCTTTAATGTTGTTGCAGTGCTGGTCAATTGGATTAGGGGTGGAGGTAATCAATTTTAACTTCATCAGCATAATTTATAATATGTCCTGGGTATATAATAAAGTTGGAATTATCTGACAAGTTTCCATATATGCAGGAGTCAAAATTTTTCTGCTTGCTTCAATCTATGCTTTGTCTGGAATACCTATGTCTTATGTTTTATGGTACAGACCCCTTTATCGTGCAATGAGGTTAGTATCTACTATTGCATTTTTTTTTTGGGGAGACAGAATGTGCAAATGGATGCTAAAATAAATGAAACATTCTTTCTAAGGGGAAATTTTTAGGACGTTGATTCCCTTTATTGTACAAGGAAGGGTAGGTGAGGTAATTGGTAGCTTTGATTGATCTGAGCACATTATTCTACTTGGCACACCAAATAATCAATCCGATTACAACTGTGCCTAGAATTCTATGCTTAGCATGAGGTAGCAAGTTTTGTCATGTTCATGTCGTCATTTGTTTCTTAACTTGCTCATTGCTTTAATCTTGCAGGACAGATAGTGCATTGAAGTTCAGCTGGTTTTTCCTGTTCTACCTGGTGAGTTTTAGCCACTGCCATAACTTGTTACTGTGTCAAATCTGGTAATTGAACGAGATCTCTACTTACTTTTCAATGGATATGTTCCATTTGCAGCTTCACATAGGCTTCTGTATATTTGCTGCTATTGCTCCTCCGATAGTATTCCATGGGAAGTCATTGACGTAAGCTCTCATGTTCTGCAGTTTTGAATTATAGTCTGGAAAATTTTGAAAGTTGCTTTCCATCTCTTTAGCATGCATTATTCACTGGGACAAATTGTCTTCGAGAAGCTAACTTTTGCCCATGCATTCTGAAAATTACAGTGGCATCCTTCCAGCAATTGATGTAATCTCTGATCATTTATTGGTTGGGGTAAGTTGGATCTTCTTCACACTCTTGCACCCATTGTATTTAATTTACTGGAAGTGCAGGCTGAAAATTTCTCAATAATGGTTGGTGAGATGTAATTGCAGCTTCTGATATTTCTTGAAGGGGCTAATCAATTAATTATTGAATCTCTAAAGATCAGTATATTTATCCTTCAAATATTGTTTTTATTGTAGATGGTTAAACATATATATTTTTTCCAGCTCACTCTGGTCTGCAAGCAAATATGGCTCAGTGTGCAGTTATCTTGTTAATAGGTTTTTCTCAATAATATTTTACTTTATTGAGACACAGAAATACATTTCCGTTTTAATCAAAAGTTTGTGTGGTTATGCTGTTACTCTTGAAATACTTCGAGACAAATTCTACTTGAATGGTTTGAACTACCCAATGTGTGCTGGTATCATAAATGAATTTGTAGCTGACGTTTTTATTCTCACCATTATTTTAAGATTTTTCATGCGGAATTGAGCGCCAGGAATGTGTAAAATTTTGTAAGTTGACATTAATTTCCAATCAAGTGTTGAAAAGATTTGAAAATGCTGAAGTCCCTGATTTGCTGACCTATTTCTTATCGTTGTCATCTTGTTTTCATTATTGTTTTTGTTAGTTAATTAACTTCATACATTTGTGGCTGATTATTATAGATTGTGAATGTGTTTTGATATTTCAACTAATGGAGATGAATAATACAATAGCTTTGAGGTTTATTTATTTAAAGATTGGATATCCAGCTAACGGTATTTGGTTATGATGCAGATTTTTTACTTGGTGGGGTTTGGCTTGTTCTGCTTAGAGTCTCTTCTTAGCTTGTGGGTCCTTCAGGTTAGACATGAAACTC
This sequence comes from Excoecaria agallocha, assembly GCA_037975025.1. Taxonomy (NCBI): domain Eukaryota; kingdom Viridiplantae; phylum Streptophyta; class Magnoliopsida; order Malpighiales; family Euphorbiaceae; genus Excoecaria; species Excoecaria agallocha. The sequence goes on along the minus strand of CM075810.1, from coordinate 3,156,984 downwards.
AGTTAATGGTGTTTGTGACAGCCAGCTTATCACAACGCAATTATTTTCATCTGAGTTGAGTTTGTAACTTTTGTGCAGAAAGTTTACATGTACTTCAGGGGGCATAAATAAGAGCAGATCATTTTGAGGTTTGATCCCAATTCAGTTTTAAGAGTGTTTTGAGTATATTCCTATTCTATGTTCCTGTGATTGTTTGTTCTAGTTACACAAATAGATCAGTGCTTATATTGTATTTTATAGGAATTAATCTATATTTAGTTTTAATATGAATCTTCATATTTCTTTTCCATATTTGTTCCCGTTATTTTGTAATATTGCATCTGTAAAGCAATAAATTTTTTGGAATCGTTGGATCCCTTTCAGTTGCACGATTTTTGAGTAATTTTATTGCCCATCGCACATCCCCCCGATCCGATGGTTCAGCTCTCTACTGTTGGGGTGCTGGCAAAGTCGGTTTTTGTTTTATATTGAAACACTAGTAATTTTTGACTGTTAAAAATAAAGTCATCACATATGTACACATGCATATAGTTTTCTTCCCCGGTAAAAAATTGGATTATCCCCCTTAATAAATTTCCTGAAATATTTAGTAATTAAAGTTTATCCTTTTTGATAGACCATTTAGTAAATTTGATATAACAATGAAAATTAATTTTATAAATAACAATGTAACATTTCCACGAAAATAAGAAAACCAATTAAAAGACTCTAAATGACCATAATTACGTTCACATTGGTCTCGGAATGTTAATTTTATGATTATTTTAAAATTTATTGCTAGGGTCATTTTTAAAAATTAGATTAAAATATAATGGCATTTTAGTCTAATTGAGTTATTTTCCATGTACTATATGTACTTACTAGTTTAGTGGATAAGAAAAGGTATACTATATGTGTTTATTCAAATTTTAATTTTCAAGAATTAAACGGTATGTAATCTAATTTGTAGATTTTGAATTGTTTTAAATTTCATGGAGCAATGAAATTGATTATGGATTGATTATTTTTTTATTCTAATTTTGATTTTTTATATTTTGCGATAATAATAATAATAATAATAATAATAATAATAATAATAATAATACATGTAAAATAATATGATATTTTAAAAATTTGGGACAATTTTGTTCGATTTTAAGTTCTTTAGTACCAACAATACGGTAAAAAATAATATGATATTCTGGACAATTTATTTTTCAAAAACAAATCCAATAAAATATATAATATTATCAACAAATATAATTAACATTTAAGAAAATTGTACTCTTTAACTTAAATAAATATATATAAATCAACTTGCAAAAATAAAATCTCAACTTGATTAAAAAAATACTTTTTCATCCTATAAAAATATTTTAAAATCAACCCATAAAATATATATTACATAATAAAACATCTTTTGAGCAAACAAATATGATTAAATTATTTCAATAAGTATAAATTAAAAGTTAATAAAGTTAAATATTTTACGGTCTTTTTCTATATTATATTTACATTGATTTAAAAATTTTGAGTAATATCTAAAAATAAAAAATAATAAAGAAATTAAACAATTGGATTTGAAAAAAATTAAACATTAAATATACAATTTAAAAATTTATGCGGATATAATAATTAGCTAATTCAATCTTTTTAAGTTATTTAATTGATGCATATGAAACCAAAAGTGCAGCAAAATAAATTTTTATTTGGCTTATTGTGTTTCGCTTCAAAATTTCATTTGTTTATTAATTTGACACTCCAAATCTACAACTAAAATTGATTATTATTATTATTATACAATATTTAACACTATATAAACTAACAATGTACTATTATCTTATGTATTACTATGATAGATTACAAGAAAAATCCATTTTTTCGATGAAAATTTTTGATGAAATTGAGTGAATTTTCGCAGAAAAATTAAATTGCTGACAGAATTTAGCGACGGAAATTTGTGACAGTTGTTGGTACTTTTCCGACGGAAACGTTTTCCGTCGGTAAATTGACCGACGGAAACTTTTCCGTCGCTAATTCCGTCAAGAGGTGTTGATATAAAATTATCGTCATTTGCCATATTTACAGACGGATTTAGTTTCCGTCGGCAATTTTACTGATGAAAATAAGTATTCCGTAGGTAAATTTCTGAATTCTGACGGAATGATATAATTCGTAGATAAATGTAGCGACGGCTGCATATGTGCGTCGTTAAATTTGACTTTGTTAAAAAAATTACGACGGAATTATCCGTCACTAAACATATTATATATTTTCAATAATTATTTAATAATTGGTGACTCTAGCTTATGATAGCATCTCTGTCTGGTGATGATACTGTTAAGCTACTATGAATTCAAAACAAGAGAAAAAAATAGCAATTGATACCCACTTTACAACTCAATTAATAAAGCTATAAGTCTAGTAGATTAGTTTAAATCCATGCCACAAATTCAGCAACTACACAAAAAATGTATATTAGTGATGCACCGAACACAACTTCCATATTTTCTCGAGACCGAACACAACTTCCATATTTTCTCGAGTCATCATTGACCAGCAAAAGAATTTCGGAGATAAAAAAGGGATGAAATTGGAGATAAAAAAGGGATGGAAATCACAAGCAAAAGAAGCATATCAACTTCCAATCCAAAGCTTTCTTAGCACACAATACATGGCAGTAAGAACAAGAAACTTATTTATACATAAGGTAATACACTTTGTTTAAAGCCATCTTATTTAAGTCACGTACAACTTTATGGATTCTAACACTAATTCCCAAATGCATTTCCAGCTCCTGAATGCAGCTGATATGTCCTGCTGGGCACAACTTGAAGCACACCCGGTTGTCCTGAAATTACATAATTTCATTATCCATCGAGCTACAAATTCCTAAACAATTCCAATATCCATTAATACGAAGTTCCCCGTCTTAATTTTCTTTTTCAAGTCCTTAAATTATATATATAGGTTAGCTACTATAATTTCTTAAATACACTGAAATATCAAACAATGGTTTAAAAGAAAACAAATTGAGAACATACTTCCAACCACGTTCTTTCTCGGCTTTATCTGTTGAAGCATAGACAACAGTAGCATCTCCAGGCCTTCTTGGACATAGCTTGATGGGTATTTTTTGAATTTTTTGTTGAACCACATATCAAGTTGTGATCAATTATTGAGAGGTAACAAGAAGCAAAAGAGAAAGAACAGTCACCTTGCCAAAAGCCTTTTCAAATGCAGCAACCATATCAAGCACAGACGTTCCTTTTCCTGTTCCCAAAATTGTAGGCTACACCACCTGCATATAAGAGAGACATGCTTGAGAATAAATATAATATATCCATATAAAGATTACCAGATGGGATAGTCATGGCCATATACATTGATTATTCTATTCTTTCCATAATTGTACTGCTATATATTTTTGGTTTTCTTGTCTTCTTAATTATGGTTCATGTTTTCCTTGGATGGAAAAAAAAAAAAGAAAAAATGCAATTTATACTTTACATGAAACAAATTAAATATCATTCATTTATCCCAATACAGAATTTTAATAATATATTTAATTTATTCATGAATTTAAATAGAAATCACATGCAATTGATTTAGATAACACTAATATGTATATTAAAAACAAATTATACGATCATTTAATAAGTGTATTAAAAAAAAACTAAGGCTTGTATTTATTTTGTATAGTAAAATTATAAAATCTAGAAAACCTATTTATTAGATTTCAAAGAATTATAAGATAACAAATGCATTACTGGGAATTTTCTACACTATCAAATGCAAAGAGATTGCTATGTACTTGACTATCCAAATCAATGCTATGCATATATGTACTTACCAATACAAAATTAAATTCTTCAAACTTAGATTTTACTGGAAAAAAGAGATTGTAATTGTTTAACTGGTTAGCTAACCTAACAGAATATACTTTGCAATAAAGAAGAAAATCTACAGATTCTTCATCATTTGTAATCCTATATAATTTTAAAAATATTATTGCAAAAATCCAAAATAGCATCAGCCCTTTTGCAATCTGCATTTGTCATATAAAGATGATTCAATAATTTGTGAACATCTTTTCTTCTCCATCAGACAATTACTCCATAGATATAAAATTTAATAAAAAATTTCACCATTTCCCATCTCCAGATTAACAACAAATGAATAGTTCAATCAAATGAAAAGCGAAAAAAAAATCAAATTCACTATTAAGTTAAAAATCATTAGGATCAATAATCATTAAATTCACTAATTCACTTAGTTTGAGAAAAGAGCTTGTCCAGGTCATCCTTATTTCTATGATCACCCCAACAAAAAACAATTTCCAGTCACTCAATTAAGTACAAATTACCAAGTACAATATTCCATGAGTGTCACATATATTGTACTGTATAATATTTTCTGTAGGCTTCTCTGTTAACTTCATTAAAGCCTAAGTCAATTACAACCTCATTAACAGACAAATTTCATCAATCTTATAATTATACAATAATCTCTTTGAAAACCAAACTCATATTCTATAGCATTTACTCCACCATAAACAAATTCAACTCAAGAATTGCACATGCAAAAATGTTTACCTCACTATCACCATAATGCTATTGTAGGAAGTATTATAATAAATCAAATACATGCAAAGCCAAATTCAAGCATAATTTTCATACTCTGACAACACACACAGGAGACAAACATACAATTCCAAACAGTTTCACTTTCCAATACATAAGCATGTGACTACATAAAATGATAAATAATGGTATGGATTATATTATATGATTAAACTATAATTACATGAACATAAGCTTACTTGCGTATATAAAATTTGTATGAGATATGGTTGGCATGATTGATTTAATGAAGGAGGTGTGTGTTGGATATGTAATAATAGAAGCGTACTATGAAAATGAATCAACTAAATAAGTAATCTCATATGTACAACTTAAAATGCACTTTGCACTTTATATAACTTTAATACAAATAATTGAATTAGCAACCCAATGTGTTACATAGTTACAGTTTTAACACATAAGGTGCTGCAGGTTATTAGTAACTATATACGTAGCATATAATCTGGTTACTAGGCACATGTTCATTTTCTATTATATCCAACATGAATTTGATCTATTGGAATATCGACTAGATAGGGCCTTAAACATGAAATTTATTACAGGAATTGCCATGTAAATTTAGTCATTAGTTCAGGAGTGCATCTACCACTATAACAAATGTAAATAAACTTATAATGCGAAATGATAGAAATATGAATCTAGACTTTGATATACAGTTTTGCCGTAATAAAAACATAGGGGGCTAACATGAAAGGTATTAGTCTTCATATACAAATGACACAACTAGTACATGTGGTTTCCCTTAATCTAATAATCTTCTTGTGATATAGGCTTAAGTTGAGGCATGAGTATTAAAAGTAACTTGTAATAGAGAATGCCATGTGATAAATTGGAATATATATAGATAAGACTAACAATTACTCACTCGCAAGACCTTATTATGTGTGAATTGGAACTATACCCGAAAAAGAAACCAAGAATAAGTGAAGAATTGATAAAAGCATAAGGCATATGCTATACAATAAATGCAATAAAAGGGGTTAAGATACTAATTTATGTGCCTAAACTAAAAAAATGACACTAAACTCTTTAGTACTCAACATGAAACAAAATATAAAGAATGAGACCCATATTTATAAAACTTTTGTTTGCTTATACCATAGGTTTATTAAGAAAAAACTAATTTGTAAGCTATTCAAGAATAATTACATAATAGATGAGAAATTATAGTTGAAGATTACACTAATTAAGCATGAAATGAAATGAATAAGCACACCTTAAACAATAATAAACAACAGATAAACTAAAAAAGAAAACTAGAGTGTTTGAATGCATTGCCTTGCTTAGAAAGGATAATACAAGTAGTTAATACGTATATGAGTGTAAAAATATTTATAGTTCAATAGAGGATAGTATAAGTCAATGTAAAAATTGAGTAAATATTATGAAGATTAAATTTTTATGCAATGTGGTCTCTAGCCTTGAAATTCTTAAGGTATTTACTTGTGCAAGTATCGATTAAGTTAAGGTAACATTGGTTTAGATGGTTGTGACACTCGAATATACTCCTATGGGATATTAGGGTATTACCGGTTTGCTCCTAATCTTCAATCTCTTTGATCTTCCTGGCAGGCTTAAAGTGTTATACTCAAAACCAACTATGCCGAACCCTGATTTTCCTCTAGTGTGAATTATAAAAGTAACTAAGATCAACATTTTTTCCTATATGATGTGTACATACATCATAATTTATACACCAATTTACTATTTTTGTCATAAATATAACATCCTAAAAAATTAAAATAATATATAAATTCTTTAAAATTTTGGTACATCACTTCAAATTTAAAATTTAAACTAATACCATTTATTAAATTTTATTTTTGGCCAAATGTGCAAAAATTCCCCTAATATTTGCCAAAAAAAAAGCAATTTTTTTCATTAAGGTTTGGTTTCAGGCAATATTGTTTCTTAAGTTTGCAAAAATTGCCTCTAAATTAACAGAGATGCTAATTTTGACTTATTCTGTAGTTAACTACTGATGTGGCAATATTTTCGACACATGGCATGACAACTAATGACACATAGGATGACATATGGCATAAGCATGCCATATCAGCCAACATGTGCCATGCATGTGACTCCTAAAAACACGCCCATTCCTATCCCGTTTCCTTCTCCTTTTTTATAGGTTTCATCTTCATCTTCTTCCTTCTTTCCATCCACAGTTTGAGGGACAAATTGAAACTTATGCAAAAAAAAAAGACGAATCATCGGCAAAACGACCAGTGGAAGTAAAGGAGACCCATAATTGGGTTCTAAAAAAATTGAATTGAAATATTATTTACAACATCCATAATCAGCAGGGATAACACACTGCAATTCTCACCAAAGGCCCTACATTGCAACTCCTCTCAGCTTTCCAAGCAGCAAAACCTCACACTATCTCTCATTGAAAAGCTCTTTTTTAATTTTCAATTATTGTTCCAACTTTTTCAATTTTTGCCACATTCTAGTCCATTCATCCTTCTCAATACCTCTTATCAAATTTATGAGGAGCTTTTTTTACAGCATCTAAAGTATGAACAAATATGCAGAACTCAGAGTAGTCAAGAACGTCCTCGTATGGGAGCTCAATATCATCACTGATAATCACTGGTGAAAGAATAATATATTTTAGGAATATCTTAACATTTACTACACCAATTCAATATAAAGATTCTATCAGAAATGCCATATAAGTCTAACAAAAGGGGCAAACCTTTCTAATAAAGTTTTCGTGTTCCTCAGCTTGTTTGGCGATCTTAACTGCCTGTTTGGATAAGATCTCCTTTATTTGATTCGTTTATTTTGATAATATTTCTTTCGTTTGAGTCACTTTCTACACAAAAACAAACAAAGATCAAGAAAACCCAAAAAAAAAAATGCAAAGAACCCATAGCAGATGCTAAAACTAATATAAAAATGGAAGCTTGAATGCACCATAGATTGGTCTTTGAGTTTCCGCCTCACTTTTTCAAATGAATCTCCATTAGAAACCATCTCATCAGCAGAGTATTCGTTGTTGGACATTTTTCTTTTTGTTGGGTAGCAAAACGCACGCGAGAGAGAGAGACAGAGAGAGGAAGAAATAAAGAGAAAAGTGTAAAGATATATACAGGGGAGAGATCTTTGTCTAGCGAGATTAAAAAAATGTGAAATTATAATCGAAATTAGGGACAAAAATCTCTTCTAAATCCTTTTTTTCTAAAATAAACAGAAATTTATGAATTATGGTATCGAATCGATTGATCGATCACATTGCACCCCTCCCGCAAACACTTGTTATATATTCCCTCCACATTTCCCTTCCCTATCGTCTTAAACTAACAGCATGAGTTGATATTTTCATTTTGGCCAAACCGGAAAAATTGTTGTGTAAAAGTGCAATGTTGTTTATGTTGATTCAATAAATAAAGAGGAAGACGATGAAGATGAAACCCAGACAAAAAGGGAAGGGAAACAAGATGGAATGGGGGTGTTTTTAAGGGTCACGTGCAAGGCACATATTTGCCATGTGTCATCTAACATGGCATGCTTACACCACATGTCATCCTATGTGTCACTAGTTGTCATGCCACGCATCAAAAACATTGCCACATCAGCAGTCAATTAACAGAATAAATCAAAATTAACGTGTCTATTAATCTAGAGGCTAAATTATCCCAATTTGCAAACTTAAAGGACAATATTACCCGAAACCAAAGTTTAGGGAAAAAATTTCTCGTTTTGGCAAACATTATGATCATTTTTGCACATTTGGCCTTTATTTTTTTATGCAACAAATTTTCTCTACAGCATATATATATATATCCACCGAACGAGCTCTCGAAGCTATGCAATTCGGTAATCGCATTAAGATATAGTATTGCTAAAGGTCCCTAATTGACATGTCAATTTTATTTTATTACTCCAATTTTTTTTTTCACCAAGGGCAAATATATATTAAATTTCAAATTTATATATATAACTACATCATATTACTTATTCTTAAATAACTAAACTCTGGTCTTGAATTTCCCTTCCTTTCTTTCTTTCTTTCTTTCTTTCTTTCTTTCTTTCTTTCTTCCCCCTCCTTATTTTTTCTTTTTACTCTCTCTTCTTCAAGAATTTGATAGTTTTATCTAATAGTCAAATAAACATTTCACAAGCATATTTCACTCAATCTGGCTAATTGACACCGCCATTTAAAACCACCTTCTTATAATCACTATAAATGGTTTCAATATGACAATTCTTAGTTCACCTAAATAAATATGTAATTAATTCATACGTACTGTACTTTTAGACCAAAATCACATCTAACATGCACATATTACTCTTCTTCAATTAAATGTTATAATAACAAAATTTTTAAATTCATCCAAGCATTTTAATCAAACCATTCAAAAAAGTTTGGTTGAATATCAAAACTTTAAGAATTTATCAAAAGTATGCAAATTAAAGTAAATTTATATTATAATATTCAAGATTAAAATTTATCACATATATAATTTTATTTAGCATCTAATTACATTCATTTAATATCAATTCCATCAAATACTAATTCACCTTCCAAAAATTTTAACTAACATAATGCAAAAATTAAGGGAAAAACAAATTTGCTTGAATACATACCTATTTTTGTCACCAATTCCTTCAATTTCCACCTTTAAAAGCTATAATTCATCATCTTTCTTCCATTTCTTTTCCTTTCACGCTTCTTTCAATTTTTTTTGTCTATACCAATTCATAAATTCAACTCAAATTCCTTCATCAATCACATATTAACACATAATTTGTAGCAATTTCTAACCATTTATTTACTTAAATCATCAATTAACAAAAATAAATAATTTTTCCCGATTTTATAAAATCCCTGGATCTGAATTTTTCTCACTTCTTCAATGTTTTCATCACAACTAACAACAAAAGGGGAAAATAAGACTTACCTAACAAATTTTGGGAGAGAAACAACAATTAAAAGGGCGGATTTGAGGGGAAACCGAGCAAAAATAAAGGGGACAGCAGGGGAGATTGGAACTGCCATCGTGTGAGAGGGAGAATAGGAGGAACGGCGGCATCAGCGGGCTGCTTAGGAGGGAATGACGGCGGCGGTGCGGCGGGCTAACGAGGAACGGCAACGGTGGAGGCTTGATCGGAGAGGAAGGAAAGAGAGGCGGTGGGAAGCAAAGGGAAATGAACTCGATGGTTCCAGCAAAAGAGAATGGAGATAAATTAAAGCCAAAATGACATAGTTTTGGCAAATGCTCCTTTTGATCCTCCCTTTTTATATACTTAAGCAATTGGATCCCAAATCTTTTCTTAAGTGCATTAAATCTCCAAATTAATTAATTTTTAATATATATTATTTATTTATTTTGATTCTCATTATTTTATTTTTATTTTTTTACTGAATCTAAACATAAATCAGGTTATTATTCGAGTAATTAAAAATTGGGGGCATTACACAATGACTTTTATTACATAAATAAGAATCACAATGAACCGCATCAAATGTAGAAAATGAAAAACTGATGAAAATTTTGCAAAGAATATCGTTTGATGGGTGACCAGGTTTGTGGTGCCATAAGTCTTTATTGCTAACTGTGGATATGTGAAGAGAAGTAGATTGTATATAATTTAAAATGGAGACACCTTCTTGAGAGGTTTGCATTAAGGTTGACAATAGGGTGAGCATTCTGGTGTTTGAACGATTTGCAAATGTGACTTCAAGTTTCTGCCATGCTTCGGATCAGCTATTTGAGGATGAGATAAGTGGAGCATTTTTCCAACCAAAGATGTATGAATGGCTTAGAGTATAAGATGATCTTGCTGCAACTATATTTTTCTATGTTGATTAGTTGTTGAATTTGTATCTCCTTCCTGTGATTCAGTTTCTAAAGGACAAGGAAAAGAGCCATCTATGTAACCCATTAAATCATAACCAAATAGAAGAATGGAGAATTAAACCTCTATGAAGCACGATTGCCAACATAAGACAACTTGAATGGAATTTGAGTGGCTGTGTTGATGGAGATTAGTGGACTATTATGAGAGTGGTTGTTGGTGCATGGTGGAAGAGATCACAATTGGAGTTTCAAATACGGAGAACTTTGATGCCATGAGGAATAGAAAGAGAAGAGAAAAAAAAAAGGGTGTTTAAGAAGTAATGTTCTTATGGCAAGAGGGGCTCTAATACCTTAATAGGAATCTAATTAAGATTAAAGAATTACCGATAACTTTATTGAATTGATGTTTAATTTACAAAATAAGTAGGATATTTACAAACTGAAATAAGTTGAAATATTCCTGGATTATAGCTAACAAAATAGATAATGGTGATTGTTGAGTAAAGGAAGACTTGGTAAGATTTAATCTCTTTCTATACCGAAGAAATGATTCAAGCATAAAGAATCATTTTAACAAAATAGGTACTGGATTTGAAGGGTATCTTCCCCTTCCTCTTTTGCCACTTAAGCTTACATCTCTCTTAGCCTTATTTGGGGCATTGTATTAGTATAAAGATTTTGGTCAAATATATAAATTGACACTTCAATTTGACAATGTTTTTCATTTAAACATCTAAATTTAGCTAATGACCAATTAGACACTCTAATTTTGTAAATTTAGGACTATTTAAGGCCTTTTAAACCAATCAGAATAACTCAATGCTTTGATGTGGATGATTTGGCACAGAAGAAATAAATTCATTTGGGAGAGTCATAGAATGAGCAATGGTGTCGTCCTTCGTATGGCAATGTGCTCTCTCAATCAATGGCAAGTGGCACTACAAGAAAATTACAATTTAGCAACGAAAAAAGTCAATTTTTCGTTGCTAATAAAAAATTGCAACGGAAATTAGCAACGAAAATTTCGGTTGCTAATTCGGCGGTTGTTATTTTTAGCAACGAAAATTTAATTCCGTTGCTAAATTCAACACCGCAAGATTCGGTGACTTGGAAAAATTTAGCAACGGAATAAAAACTTCTGTTGCTAAATTTAGCAACGGATATTGATTTCCGTTGCTAAAATTAGCAACGGTAAAATATATTTCGTTGCTAAATTCACCTATAAGTAAAAAAATTAATGACGGTTCTGTCCGTCTCCAATCCGTCGCTAAACATTATAACAGTTTTTTAATATCAGAAAACCATTATTATATGCTAGTCTAATTGATATTATTCCCATTCCTACGGGAGAATCATTCACATAGAAACTACAAATCATTCACATAGAAATTCTATATCAAAAACAAGCATTTCATTGTATGTCCCAATTTACTAAATTTCAGTGGATATGAAATTGAAATCATGCAATCAAAAGCTTCTCAATCACTGAACAGGAAATTATGCTACAACTTAATTATATATGAAATTATATATAATAAAGCACAAAAATGTATTTGCAAGTTCAATTTGAATAGGAAAGGCACACAAACAGCTCCAACTAGCCACAAAACTTTAGATTGATGAATTTTTACTTTTTTACATTGTCCCTAATTTTAAAAAAAAAAAACTCTACATTTAATCTTTTTATTTTAGGCGTTCTGTAACACTCTTACTGAACAGTCTGACTGAGCATGAGATAACCTGAAAATTTTTTTTTTTTTTTACTCTATCTACTACAGACTTGCCCAACATGCAATACTTATAAATTAACTACATTGAGTTATCTATATTCTCCAATTAACCAACTTTCAAATAAAAATTCGGCAATATAACGCCTAAAAACTTAACTAACCCACCTGCAAATCAGACAATTCCTCAGCCCTTCAAGGGCACCACAAACATAACTAATACATCTCATACATCCATTCTCATTAGTTTCTTTTTTTACATATCATCAGATAATTCAATTTTATAACTAATACTCTTAAACAACTATAAAACTTTAATATTCATAAGCAAATTTACATGTACATTAATGCCTCACTACATCTGTGACCCTCAACTCTTCTTCTGCTGATTGAACCGAAGCAGCTGTCTAACCAAAGACCAGCCTATCCTGTACCTACACGGATAACAAAACCCGTGCTAAGCTATAAAGCTTAGTGGGGAACAAAGTATTCTAAACATACTCTTTTAAACACATAATATCAATTATGCTAGTGTAATGTTGAAAATACTTCCACCAAAACCTTCAATTACCCTAGAGCCCAATTCTTATATTCAACAATAAATCACAAATATAAGTAACAGAACATCTTACTGACATGGTTAATAAAACTTAATAATGCAGTAAACAATGCATCATTCAATATTACCATAAAAGACATCCGGTATATTTCTTTCATATATTTACATCATTTAAAACATATCATGCATTCAAAATTCACTTTCATGTAATCATTAAATACTTTTAACAAGATGAACCATATAATACTTAACACGATAGTGTGCCATTTGTTATGTACTTGATCGATACAAAGGGATATTCATTCTTATACATATAAATACATAAGGCTTATATAGAATTTAAGAATCACATGCTCATCAATATTTTAACTTGCAATTTAATATCCATTTGATGTACTTATACAAGAGGACAATTCTTATGCATATTAGTTCTGAACTATAACATTTCTTATCTTTTATACTTTTCAACTTACTTTCATATTAATGCCCCTAGAACAGTACCGACAGAAATACTCAGACTGGATATACGGGATGTGGACCCCTACGGGTCACAACAGAATGAGAAATGACCTCCAGAATCATCCCTCATGTAACATATGAACATATGATAGTACGTATAATATATTTACTATGGAGATCAACGATCCAACCATAGTAAAGCAAGTCGCCATGACTTGCACCGCAGTATAGAATCCCTATGGCTAGCCAATTATATCCTGAGCTAGTTTTTACTGCCAGACTATTTTCTAAGGGCGCAAAAGATAACTTTCTTTCAGTACATTTATCATCAGTTCAATCCAGATAATACAATTATTCAGAACATTCACTTAAGTCAAGAATTATTCCACAATAATTCAGAACGGTTTTTCAGTCATCAGAGAAGTCCATTTTATACATATTCTTTCAATTTATTTTAAACAATCTAATAATCATATATGAACAATACGTGTACTAGTCATGATAGTTTATGCCTTACTAAACTATTTTCATGCGAATGAAATTATATATAATCACACCCATCGTGAGTACCTAAAACAGCATGTAAACTCATAATCATTTCAGAAGAACGTACCTGCATGGCCCATCATGATCATCTCTTTTAAACCTTTGTACTTATTATATCATTACCAAACATTTTGTATAAAATAATATGGTCATAATATTTCTTAAAAAGCTATACTGACAATGACAAACAGAAGAATATTACTTATTACAACATGAGATTATAACTAAAATTTTAAAACAATTAAGGTGTGATTCACAGCCTTAACAGAGTTACTCCTATCAATAAAATCTTCAACAGCATCTACTTATTTCAATTCAATTTCTTTCACAACTACTCTGACTCTAAGTTTTGGCTTCATCAATTATACTCATATTCATTCATATTAGTTGATTTAGCTATATAAGTTCAATCGTTAACTTAACGGTCAAAAACTATACTATTACGTTGAAGACCCAAACATGAAGTTCCATTATGATTTGGTTAAACTCCTATTTAATATTTTAACCCCAACTAGGCAAGACCTAGAACAGTGATCAGTACACTACCGTATTAATTTTATCAAGAATATAAGAAGTAAACCATTAACACATAATTTAATTAAATTATTTAATTTATAACATAAACAGAAGTCCAACATCAAACATCCGTGAAAACTATATTCATAACGTTCCAACTCTTTTTCTTTTTACAGAATGGTTAAGAAGCCTAGAGAGGAATTAAGATATCCCAGACAAAAACCTCGTATACTGGACTAAGTAGCTAGCCAAAGATTGTACTAACTTATATCCAGTTTTATTCAGTATCCTCATTTCACAATACAGACATGAGAGGCAATTAGCCAAAGTCGTTTTAAAAGGCATAAAGAAGCCAATAAAAACAAGACAGCTTTGATCAGTAGGAACCAGCGACAATTAATTTCAACTCACTATTGTTCACTTTTATTTTTTTCGCTTATCCAACTCCAGTTGTTGAAACTATAATTTATTTTATATTATTACAATTCCAAGATTATCTTGTATATTAAGAACTCAAAGGTATACACTTTCATAGCCACTCAAAATTCCTTCACTACTAGATATCTGTGGATTCTCTAAGTCAAGGATTAGACTTCAAAACTAACAAGTTTGATGGCTAGCAACCTACCACCAAGCATATGGTGAGTACCCGTATAAATGGAACTTTATCATGAAATTCAATATTACATATTTCATTCCACCAAGAGAAACTGCTTTAATAAAACAAATAAGAACTTATGTTTCCCTTGTTATGCTACTTTCTCTAAAGCTTGAAAATTCGCTTGACACATTCAAGATTTCACAATGACTTGCACTCAAACTTTATCAGAAAAGACCAACCAAGAATTCCACAGTCAGGTATATCAAACTCACTTATACCAATTTAAAATCATTTCGAAGGCAATTACATATTTAACCAAGAAAGTACAAATAATTAAACTTTCAAACCTCATTCATGGCGAATATGTGCTCACAAACACTGTAACTCATTTACTCTTACAGGTTAATCAATTTTCTTATAACAACCTCAATATATACAAAGCTAATATAAACGTAATTCCCATATCATAAGCATATTTCAATTTATCTCACTAATATCCAGCCTTATGTATTTATTTAACACCAATCAAGCACATATAAGATCAAAGAAGTTCCCAAACCTGTCAGTCGAATTTGCTACAATCTGTCTGTCACTATGCTCGCCGGACCGGTCACCGGAGTTTCGCCGGAGCCTCGTCGGAGATGCACGGTCAGTGTCGAAATGGAGTTCACGCCACCCCAAGCTTGCCGGCGGTGGTCACGCGCCTCAAGGCATCATGGTTTGGCTGGAAAACCATCTAAAACCGCCGAATACCTCACTCCCCGATCTACTCTTCACCGGCGAGTGGAGAAGATCGGCAGGTACCGAAAGCTTCATCTCGCTGCTAGGAGTCGACCGCCGGTGATCGTGTCGTCAGCCGCCGTCGTCGCTCGTCGGAAAAGAAGAGAGAAGTCTTCGGTGAAAGAAAAAGAAAGAGAAACAGATGGTGGAGCAAAATCTCGGCCTTGCTAAGGGAGGAGTGAAGCCGCTGCTGGCCAGGAGAGAGAGGAAGCGACGACAGGGAAGGTCGCCGCTGATCGGCGCCGTTGGCCGGTCCCTTCTCTCCACCCCGATCTCCCGTTCCCCTTCTCCTCTCTCTTTCGTTTTCTTTCTCTTTTTTTTATTTTTTTAATTATAATCATAATAATAATCTTAATAATACTAATAACAATACCCCACCATTTGTCTTTCTTTTATTTTCACACACATTAATATTTTAAACCCACTATTTCTCTTTTATTTTCCTTTTAAACCACACAACCTTATTTAATTTATCTCACATAATATATATATATATATATTAACTTTCATAATATGTTTTATTAACCATTATTAAATTAAAACCCGAAAACATAATCAATCCAAATTTGTTTTTGGGACATTACACGTTCCTTGCATAAATTATATATATATATATATATATATATATATATATATATATATATATATATATATATATATATATATATATATATATATATATATATATATATATATATATATATTTCATCAGGCTAATTACTTGCTGCATATATCTAATCAAATGTTAACTCAACTGCTTAATATATATATCTCTAATGACTCAACAATATGACATAAGGAAGCTGATAGCCCATATCATTAACAAAGAGGTTAATTAACAAAGTCATAAATCACTTGCTAATTAAGGGAATTGATATCATGTTAATATGAAATCTAGCTAGAATAGCAACTGAATTCTCCTTGTGTGAAGATAGCAATAATTAGTTACAGAGTGGTGAAAATTGAAGAAGAGAAAGAAATACCTTCGACATTGGTGGAAGCATCAGATAGATTATTCTACAGCCTCGAGTAGTAAAATTCATTTACAGAGTGGTAAAATTCAAGTAATTAAACCTTATGGTTTATTAATTGATGACAATTTAACTAACATGTTTCCTTGAAATTAATGCACGTCTAGCTAGTTATCCAATGCATATAATCGATTTTCCTATGTCCTCCATTTAACATATGCAAGATATCTTTTAAATCCAATTATTTATGTACATATATTCTGGGTTCCATATCTAATATTTTCATTATGTTTTAATCCATTTATAGTTGGTTATTTTTGCTTTCAAGTCACTGTTATTGTGATTTATAGACAATCATCCCATCATTGTATCAATTTCATTCATGCAAATCCAAATTTTAAATATAATTTCCCATACCTATTTTTGTACCCACCGGAATATCACCGGAGTCTCGCCGGAGCTCCGTCGAAGATGCATCGGTGCTATCCTCTTATAGCTGGAGTCACCAGTAGTCACTTGATGGTGTTCACGTGCCCCAATGCCTCTCCATTTGGTCGGGATCTACCTCAAAAGCTATCGGCATCTTCCTCTCTGATCTACTCATTGCCGGCGCTTGAGGATGATCGGTGAGTGTAGGAAGGAGCACTGGACCACCAGAAGTCTTCCGTTGGTGTCCATTCTGCCATTTGACACCGGAGGTGGTTGAAATCTTGAGGAGGAGCTGTCAATTGGAGAGAGAGATTTCCACCCGAAATGGAATTGGTCCGACTGGAGGAATGACGGAGGAGGCCGGCGACGATACGGTGTTGATCGAATTCTCTCTCACCATCTCTCCCTCTGCTTTCGACGCTCCATCCCGATTTTTCCTTTTTTTTTATTTCCTCTTCTCTTTTGTATTGTCATCTCTCTACCTTTTAAACCCAATACATTCATTGAATTATAAAATTACCCTGTGATTTTATTTATTTACAATGATATCACTAAATAAATTTAATTTCACATTAATCTCATTATATTGTTATATAATTTACTATTTAGAACCTGAATATTTTTATATTTTTGAATAATCAATTCTACTTATATTTCATTATTTTACATAGAGTTATTATTTTATCTCAAAGTTAGATTTATAAGAAAAATAAAAGCTCATAGTTTTTAATAATGGTGATGATGATATTATTATCTTTATTATGATTTTTTGTTATGGCCAGTATTGTCAACTTGTTTTCCCATTCAAGTAAGAAATAATATTAATTTAATTAGCAGCAAAGAAATATATCATAGCTTAATTTCTATTTTATATTTCTAACAAACATAAAAAATATTTAAATGCCCCTCATTTACCAACGAAATTTAAATTTCGTTGCTATTTTAGCAATCGAAAATAAATTCGGTTGCTATTTAGCAACGGAATTCTATTTCGGTTGCTAAATAGCAACGGAAATATATTTTGGTTGCTAAATAGCAATGAAAATATATTAAAATAGCAACCGAAAATAAATTTCGTTGTTATTTTAGCAACCGAAAATTAATTCGGTTGCTATTTTTCATTGAAAATGAAAATTAGCAATGGAATTCTATTTCGATTGCTATTTAGCAACGGAAATATAATTCGGTTGCTATTTTAGCAACCGAATATAAATTTCGTTGCTATTTTAGCAACCGAATAATCCTCCATTGCTAAAATAGCAACGAAAATTAAATTTCGTTGCTAAATTAGCAACGAAAATCATATTCCGTTGCTATTTTCGTTCCAATTTTTTTCCGCCACCTATTGACGCCTTAATTAGCAACGGAATAGTGATTCCGTTGCTAAATTTTGGCGCCAAAAATTTCCTCCACTTTTAGCAACGGAAGATAACCAAAAATTTTTCCATTGCTAAATGTATAAAGTTTAACCAATTTTAGCAACGAAAATTATTTTTCGTTGCTATTTTGATTTTCCGTTACTAAATTAGCAACGAAATCATTTTTATTACTATTTTTTCATTGCTATTTCTAGATTTTCTTGTAGTGTGGTGCATCAAAAAGATTTTAATTTTGATTCTATTGCTTTCCCCCATTCTTTAGAGTTATGGTCTCCTCCACCAGTTGGAATAATTAAATGTAACACTGATGTTGCAATATTTGAAGGTTCAAATCGGGTTGGATATAGATGAATTTGTAGAGATTCCTCGAGGAATTTTGTGCTTGCATTTCATGGTTTTCTATGCTGTCCTCTAGTTCCTTTAATGGCGAAAGTCATGTCTGTTAAGGAAACCCTGAAATGGCTGAAAGAAGAAGGTTTTTCTCGGGTAATTGTGGAAACCGATAGTGTTGTTCTCCATAAAGCTTTGATCACCCCTAGTTTTAATAATTCCCCCTTTGGGTTGATTGTTCAAGATTGTTTAGACATTAGTCTTTTCTTTCAAAGTTGTTTATTTTTTTATTAGAAAATTTGGTAATGATCTTGTTCATATTTTAGCTAGGACCTCTGTTAATTTTTCGGGAGTAAGATTTAATTTTTCTCACCTTATATTCAGCAGTTGCTTTAATGAAATGATCCATTTAAAAAAAAGTAAGAAAAGAAAAACTCAATGTGTGTTATACAAGCGAATAGATATATTAAAATATAATTTAGGAGCCAATTGCAGAAGGTCACATGGCACACATTAGAAAAAAAATCCCTCTGAATTCCTTTTTTCGAGAAATAAATGCCATACTGAAGGAGATGGAGGTAGAGGACGAGGTGTCTGGCACTGGAGAAGATGGAGGCGGAGGAGGAGGTGGTGTTTGGTACTAGAGGAGATGGAGGCGGAGCCGAAGGTGGAGGCAGTGGCTCTTTCCCCTTCATTAACGGCTTCAATTCCTCTCTAAACCCACGATCCATTCACACATCTCTCTCGCAAATTGAAACTCTGAATCCTTCAATTGCGCAAATTGAAACCCCAAATCCATCAATTGCTGCAAGAACTATGCTGACATCACTAGCAATGGAGGTCTTGCCAGTCCCAAGCGGACCGATTCCATGTAAATTCTCGTTTCCTTACTCCTTAATTAGATCAATTTTGGCTACTGTAGTTCTAAAACCCTTTTTATTTTCTTTCCCTTACCTTCTCGCCAAAGTCTGTAACTTTACTCCATTTCACTTCTTCAATTTTAGTTTTTTTTTCTGTTTTCTTTTTAGCTTCCAAATTCTTCTTTCTCAATTTGATTTTCTTTGTTTTTTTTGGCTGATTTCAGTTGGTGGCATCAATAACTCTATTGGATGCGAAGCTTTGGATTTAGCGAATCCCAGTGGATGCATGTTCTTCGCTTCAGAATACGATTTCATCAAATGACAATGAGCTTATAAGATTCGTTTTGATTGAAAAAGGTGAATGCCCTTTCGAGTATAAAATTCGAAATGCTCAAATTGCTGGATTTCGTGCTGTAGTTGAATATGACAATAGAGATATGAGGAATTTGATAAATAGTTTTCATTAACAGAGGGATGTTGTTTTGATAGATAGTAAGCATTTATAGATGTAAATATGTATGTATTAACATAAGTATAGCATATAAGCATACCGATAAGAGAAAATTAGCAAAGTAGATGCAATAGAAATTACATGCATAGTCGGAGATAATAATCTTGAGTAACATGAAAAGAATAAAAGAATATAGTATAAATGTATCAAATCATGAATAAGACATGATGACAGAAGGGTATGTACAGCAAGCTTCTTGCGATTGTGAACACCTGCAAACACAAACAATAGACCGATGGATTTCCGACAAAGGAGCCTCCGACGGTCAAGTTAGAGATTCTGGGTGAGAGAAAAAGAGTTCTTGAGTGAAAGAAAATTAAGTAACCTTTTTCATTCCTATTTCTCCTTCTTTTATAGGTGGGGTTACCACGTTTCTAGGAGTTAATGGGAGGAGTTTCCCGTTTTTCCCAGCCACTAACCCAGTAGCGGCGATTTTCGAGGGAACGTGGGTTAGTGGCGATTGTCTGTTCAACGTGGTAGAGTTGTTTTCGGGACCAGCCTTTTGCCGATCTATGGTTCGGCCATATCTCCCTGAGGAGCTCGGCCTTTGGTTGGCTCATCGGGTCCTATTTGGACAAGGTGCTTGGTTTATGTCAGACCGTTAAATCGGTCTAATAGTCCGGTTGTTATCATAAGTCCCCCCCAGTGGGCGACATTTATGTCTGCAACTGGCGGGTAATCGCTGAACAAGTTTACTTAGTAATGCTGGATCTGAGCTAGTGGCGACTGGGCCGAATGAGCTGGTTGGGGCAACTTGAGGCCTTAGGGTTTACCGAACTATGATTCGAAGTTCGACACAAAAGGTCGACATACTCGTTCAGGTGTTGGGGGAGCCTATACCCAGGGTCGCCCTGTCATACGCGCTACGACAAGGTGACATCATTTTCCACGCGTGCATTTATTAGGGGAGCACTTATAGCTCCCTATTTTACTGGGAGTAACGGCTACTTTGCCATGTGTAATGGCTAGGAGCGCCTCGATCGGGGTGTGCTGCTTTAAATGCGCTCTCTCAAGTGCGGATCAGCCTATACGTGTGTGGCCCCGATTTATCGTGACTTCCTATATAAACCTCCTCTCCATCTCTTCTTTTTCATTTTTGCTCATTTTACTCCGTCTTTGCTTTCTCTTTAGCGCTCGTTGTCTTGTGGCTTCGAAGTTGTTATCTTCTTTTCGCAATCCTTCGTCTATTTTCACCAGGTTTGTCCCTCATCCCCCTTTTTCCTTCTTTGTATTTTGTGTTTAGTTATTTCATTATGAGTTCAGAGAGATCTTCAAATGAGGGAGTCGGGGCCAGTGGGAATGCTCCCAGTGGTAGTGTCCCGGGCATGAGTAAGTGTTCTTCTTCGAGTGAGGGAGCTCAGCATGTCGATTTAAGTCGGACTGCTACATCGTCCAAGAAGAAGGCTCCTCTTCGAGTGCCTGGAGTTGGAAGCATAAGTTCGACAGTGAAAGAGGAGGAGCTCAGTTCTCTCCTTGCTCAACTGACTTCAGAGCCAGACTACTTCGCCAGTAAACCCAGCACCTCATAAAGGGCCAATACTGAGTTCGCTAACAAGAGAAAGACAACCATTTACGAGGCGCAATTGGAGGCCGGTGTCCGTCTTCCTTTGACGAGCTTCGAGGTGAGCATGCTGAGGTATTTTGATATGGCTGTCGGGCAACTCCACCCCAACACTTGGCGAACTCTTTCCGCCCTTCAGATTTGGGCCATGGAATAAGGTATAGATCTTACTTTGAATCTGTTTCGAGCAACCCATGTGGTCGGTCTCCGAGCTGGTACCGAGGACCACAACTACATACAAGCTCGGCCTGGATATGGGGTGTCTACTGGAAACTCGGAGTCTTTGAAGAAGTGGAAGGATCAGTTCTTTTTAGTGGAGAGAGTGTGGGCCGACTTTCAAGTACGAATAACCTGGGGGAGATATACAAATCGAAACAACGGGAACTTATGGTTCTCCGATGAAGAGGAGTTAATTTTGTCTCGCTGGAGGGAACTGGCCCAGGATAAGTAAGACTTGAAGAATTTATTGGACCCTTGCACTCAGGAATTGGTTCCTCGCCGAACAAAAGGTGGTGTTCGTTTTTCCTTATTTTGTGATACTGATGCATTGTTTTAATTTGTTATCTTTTGCAGCCATGAGGAAGATGAGCAGGGCTGTAGAGATAATGAGGGCGAAAAGGTAGAAGTTAGCCGAAGGTTCTCCGAACATGCCTTCTGTTGTAAAGGAGGTAGAGGTGAATCCGCCTCCCGAGGCTCAGCCTTTGACGACCACTGCGAAGATTTCTGGGACTCCGGTTGTTAAGGCTTATGGGACTCCCGTTGCTGAGGCCGAGGTTACTGCACCCTCTGAACTACAAGGCCAGGCCGATAAGGAGCCAAAAGACCTCCGAAATTTGCTCAGCGAAATATGCGGGCTGTGGGAGACTATGGGGGACAAGTACTCCTCTCATGACTCGGACTTCAACACCTTAGTACACATAGCTTCTTGCGTGCCGAAGGAGGTCGCCCCCCCCGCCGCCTTGAGTGCCAAACATTTGGCTGATCAATTAAAGAGGCATCAGCTTGAGGTGAGTGGTTCGGATTTGTTGGAAGTGTTAATCCCTTAAATATGCCCTCATTTTTTTTTGTGTTTTGTAGGGATCCCAACTGGTCGACGCGACTATAGCCAAGATGAACGATCTCATCGCGAAGCGTCGGCGAGCTGACTCTGACTTTGGATCTCTACGATCGAGGATGGCTGAGGTTGAAGAGAAAGCCCTAGAGGCCCATGAGCAAGCTGAAGAAAAAGTTTGCAAGGCCCAAGAGCAGGCTGAGGAGATTGTAGCGAAGGCGGCTGAGCTGGAGTCCACTTTGACTCGGGAAAATGAGTCCACCTCTGCTCTCCGGGCGGAACTTGATCGGTTCAAGGAAAAAGAGGCTGAGTGGGAGAGGAGAGAGGAAGATCGGGAGGAAAAGGACGCCGAGGTCTTAGCTGAGAAATGTATGGCATTTAGCGCCAAAATATCTTCTGTTGTAAAGGGGAAATACCCCGAGCTCGATTTGTCCTTTCTGGATGATGTGTATCCAGATGAGGATTGATTCCTTGTAACAATCTATCTTTTTTAATGAAAGTCTGCACTCTTTCTTTCCTTACTGTGCTTCGATTTGCGATTTGTGCTTACTTTCTTGATATTCTTAATACTTGTAGAATGTCCGCGCGTGGTGAGGTAGGTTGCCCTAATTTTTAGGTATAGCCTAAGATTGCCAACCCGAGCTTAGCTAATTAACTAAAGATACTGCTCGACAAAATAGCTATTTAAATAATAGGTGCGGCATGACTCGTACCTTGTGTCCGGGACTTCGGCGCAAGGGATTTGGAACACCGGGCTGACTGTGGCCTTAGGTCGGTGTGGTCATCGTACTTAGAAGGATTGAGCATCATTAGAGGTTCGGGCTTTTAAGACGATGTTTTCGAGCCTCTTCCTTAAGTGTAATTAATTTTGCGAGTTAAGTTTTGCGGCGAATGGTGCCGAACTTAATTTGGTGATTAGACTATCTTGGTGGAGATACCAAGCCATAGGCATACTTAGCCTTGTTAATAAGTTTAGCGGCGTTTAGTGCCAAACTTGATTTGATGATAAGGCGATTTTGGCGGAGGTGTCGAGCCTTTTAACTGTAGGCATACTTAGCTTGGTTGATAAGTTTAGCGACGTATAGTGCCGAACTAGATTCAACGTTAAGGCAATTTTGGCGAAGGTGCCGAGCCTTTTAACCGTAGGCATACTTAGCCTGGTTGATAAGTTTAGCAGCGTATAGTGCCGAACTAGATTCAACGTTAAGGTGATTTTGGCGAAGGTGCTGAGCCTTTTAACCGTAGGCATACTTAGCCTTGTTGATAAGTTTAGCGGCGTATAGTGCCGAACTTAATTGGCGATAATGTCGAGCTTACGGATAGATCCTGCTATAAATTTGATAAAGTATTTTGCAAAGAATATATTGTTCATTAATCTTGTGTCCGGCAGGTAGAAACATCTGCCGGACTTGCATTGAGGACAGAACATCATGACAATCAATTGCGATAGAGACTAAGAAACAATGACACGATAAAAAATAAAAGAAGGTGAAACATGAACCAGTACAAGGTATGGCGCAATGAGTACCGTGTTACTGATAGTATGGTTTGAGGTTGAGTCCGTTCCATGAGTGCGAGAGCCGTTTTCCCTCGACTTTTTCCAGCATGTATGCTCCATTCTAACTTACTTCCTGGACTATGTATGGCCCTTCCCAGTTGGGATCCAGCTTGCCTACTCCCGTCGATGTTTGAGCAGACACCACCTTTTTCAGTACCATTTGCCCGACTCTGAAGGACCTCGGCCTGATCCTGCGATCGTGGTAAGCCGCCATGCGCTGCTTGTATGCTGCGAAATGTATCTGGGCGTACTCCCTCCTTTCTTCGAGCCGATCTAAATTATACATCAGACCCATATCGTTCTCTGCATTAGGGAAAGATGCTCGAACTCCCCGTATTCCTATCTCACAAGGAATGATCGCTTCACTACCGTATGTGAGCACGAACGGTGTCAACCCTGTTGCTGACCGGGGCGATGTCCGGTAGGCCCATAACACATTGTTAAGCTCTTCGGTCCACAGGCCTTTGGCATCTTCAAGCCGTCTCTTGAGTCTGAATAAGATAGTTCTGTTCGTCACTTCGATCATCCCGTTGGATTGCGGATGGTAAACCGAGGTGAAGTTCAACTGGATCTTCAGCTCCGAGCAGAAGTTCTTGAAAGCCTGACAATCAAATTGTTTGCCATTATCAAATATAATTGAGTGGGGGATACCGAACCTCGTGATGATGTTTTTATTCAAGAACTTGAGAATGTTCGCTGGTGTAATGGCTGCAACTGGCTCTGCTTCCACCCATTTGGTAAAGTGGTCCACCGCTATCACCAGGAACCGCCTCTGTCCTTCTGCTCGGGGGAAAGGGCCCAGTATGTCAATGCCCCACTGGACAAAAGGCCACGGGCTATGGATCGATTTTTGCTCTACCGTGCTCTGGTGTGGAATGTTTGCAAACCTTTGGCATTTGTGGCATCTTTGCACTAGAGTCTTCGCATTAGCCTCTATGGTCGGCCAATAATACCCCTGTAAGAGAGCTTTTCGAGCAATGGCTTGTGCACCTTCGTGGGCTCCGCATATGCCTTCATGAATTTCTCTAAGGATGTAATCCCCTTCTTCCGTGCTTACACACAAAGACCATGGGTGAGAGAATGATCTCCTGTACAGCTTGTCGTCCATCACAGCATATAAGCTCGATTTCTGAACTATTTTATGGGCTTGCACTCGTTCCTCTGGTAACGTTCCTGACATCAAGTATTGATAAATGGGCAAGCACCAACCTTCCATTGGCTCTTGAACCTGAACCTAATGGGTCTCATAAGTGGGGTTTGAGATAATGATGGAAATGATGTCTGCACTGTCTACCGGGCTATTGAGGCTAGCTTTCTTCGCCAGAGTATCTGCCTCCGCATTCTCTGCCCGAGGTATTTGAGTGATGGACCAAGCTGTTTCCCTACCCTCAAGCCTGGCTAGCAGTGCAGAAGTCAATTCTCTATAGCGAATCATTGAGCGATCTTTGGCTTCGAAATTTCCTTTCAGCTGACTAACTACCAGCTGGGAATTTGAGAATATCTCTAAGTTGTCTGGCTTTACTTCTGCTGCTAACTGCAGCGCATAACATAGGGCCTCATACTCAGCTACATTGTTGGAGGCTGGAAAGGTCAGGCGTGCCATGGCTCGGACTTGAATTATCGATGAACTTTTCAACATTACTCCGACCCCTGCTCCTTTCGAACTCGAGGCCCCATCCACATACAACTTCCACGATACTTTGTCAGGTTCGAGAACTAGTTCATGTAGCTCTGCCACGAAGTCTACAAGCACCCGTGCTTTCATAGATGTCCTCGGCTCATACCTAACGTCAAATTCTCCGAGGCGAGCGGCCCATTCTATTAGTCTACCCGAACATTCCGATCTTTGTAATACCTTTCGCAGGTTTGTGTTCGTGCGCACTAAAATTGTGTGCGCCTGAAAGTACGGGCGGAGCTTGATTGTTGTTGTGATAAGTGCGAGGGCCAACTGCTCTAAGACCGGATAATTTGGTTCAGTCCCCCGAAGTACTTTGCTAGTGTAGTAAATGGGGAACTGTTGGCCATCCTCTTCTCAGACCAGAACCAAACCTATTGTGCCAGCTGAGACGGACAAGTAGAGGTATCGAACTTCGTCGGCCAATGGCCTGCTGAGCAAAGATGGAGTCGAGAGGAATTGCTTCAAGTCCTGAAATGCTTGTTGACATTCTTCTATCCAGGCGAAGTTCTTGAGGTTTTTGATCGATCGGTAGAAAGGCAGGCATCGTTTGGCCGAGCATGATATGAACCTGCTCAAAGCTGTGATCCTTCCATTCAGTCATTGTACTTTTCGAACTATCCTAGGTGGGTCCATGGTCATAATCGCTTTGATTTTCTCCGGGTTTGCTTCGATCCCCCGCTTCGATATCATAAAGCCAAGGAACTTTCCAGACTGGACCCCAAAGGCACATTCTCGGGGTTGAGCTTCAAGCTTGATTCCCGGAGTCTATGAAATGTCTCTTTCAGCTCGGTGCACATGTCAGTAGACGTTCGGCTTTTGACAATCATGTCATCTACGTAGATCTCCATATTCCTTCCCAACTGCTCGGCAAATAACTTATTCATCAACCTTTGGTAAGTGGCTCCGACGTTCTTTAATCCAAAAGGCATAACCCGATAACAGTACGTTCCTCTGTGAGTGATGAACGCTATTTTCTCTTCATCTGAGGGAGCCATCGGGATCTGATGGTAGCCTGCCGAGGCATCCAGGAAAGCGTACTTTTCGAACCCTACCGTTGAATCTACCAATGTATCTATGTTTGGCAGCGAATAGCAGTCTTTCAAGCATGCTTTGTACAGATCGGTGAAGTCGACGCACATTCTCCATCTGTCGCTGCTTTTTCGGACAAGCACAACTTAGCCAACCAGTTCGGGTAGTATATCTCCTTGATGAAACCGCTTTTTAGCAAAGTCGCAGTCTCTTGCTCAATGGCCAGTTGTCTCTCGGGGGCATGGTTCCTCTTCTTTTGTTTTACTGGCTTACACTCTGGCCGAACATTCAATGAGTGGGTTATTAAGTCTTTCCTAACTCCCTGGATGTTTGAGGTCTGCCAGGCGAATACATCGATGAATTCCCAGAGTGTGAATAATAGGGCATCTTTCTCGGCCCTTATCTTTCACGCTGCAATCTAAACCTTCTTGCCTGGCTCAAGTTCGACCACCTGTAACACTTCTGCTGGCTTCGCTCTTCGTTCCTCCTTATCTGGTACATCCATTGTGTCCAGAGGTAAGCCTTGATTGGCCCCTCTGAGCATTGTTAAATACGTTTCTCGATCTATTTTCTGATTTCCTCTCAACACAGCCATCCCATCTTCTGTGGGAATTTTTAGCACAAGATTTTTTATGGAAACATAGGCATCCACCTCGGACAAGAAAGGTCAGCCAAGTATTGCGTTGTAGGAGAGTTGAATATCAATTACCATGAAGTCTGCTTTGCAAGCACATATCATCGAGTCATCCCCAAGCTAAACAGATAGCTTAGCCAGACCTTCCACACGTACAAGCCTTCCGAACAAACCGATAAGAGGGACGCCTTCTTCTTCGAGCTTGTGTCCTGTCATTCCCAATGCTCTATATGCTTGTGCTGTTATGAGATTGACCGTACTTCCTGTGTCAACTAGTATCCGCTGGACCAGGAAGTCTTGAATGATTGCCTCGACTACTAGAGAATCTGTGTGTGGTTGCCGAACATGTGACCCATCAGCAGGCGTAAACTGAATCGACTTTGAGACTGAGCCCACCCCCCGACAGACAGACATGACCTCTTTAGCTTTCCTCTTACATGGGTGATCCCTTTGCTCTCCCCCGGCAATTACATGTATGACCCCGACTGGCGCTCGTCTTCCCCCATTCGGTCTGTTTTTGCTCGGTTGGGGGGAGGGCGACCTTTGTCTTTTCCCCCTATCAGAGCTAAAGTGCCTTTCCGAACCAGGTGCTCAATCTCCCCCTTGAGTTGCCTGCACTCCTCGGTCTCATGACCGTTATCTCTATGAAAAGCACAATAAAGGCCTTGATCCCTGTTCGAATCTTCCCTCATGGGTCTCAGCCAATTGACCTGGCCATTCTGTTTGAGCTAGTCCAGAATCTGTGCTCGGGAGGCAGTTAGGGGTGTGAGCCTGTCGTCCCTTCGGTTGTCAGGGCTGGGAGCGGTGATGGCGTATGCCCTATTGCTCCAGTGACTTCCTCGATATTTCTTTGGGTCGGATTTGTCGGATTGTCCCCCTTTTCGAGCCACTTTAGAGATTTCCCCTCCTTCCTTCTCTGAGTTCCATGCTTTATGTGAGGCATGGCAAAGATGACGAGCCTCATCCATTCAAATGTACTTGTGTGCTCGTGAAATAAGTTCAGTGAAGTCGTTCGGTGGTTTCTTGCTTAAAGAATCACTGAAATCCTGACACCTCGTGTTTCGAATTAGGGCATTAATAGCGACCTCCAAGTTTAAATTATGTATGTCCGTGGTCACATCATTAAACTTCTCTACGTACGCTCGCAGCGTTTCGTCCCTATCTTGCTGCACCAGGTTTAGGTCGGCAAAAACCTTATTAGGGCGAATAGCGGCCACAAACTTTGCGACGAACATGTCGCTGAACTGTTCAAAGCTTTCGATGCAGTGTGATGGCAAATTTTGAAACCAAATATGGACGGAATCTGCTAAGGTTTGGGGGAATATCTTGCATAATGCTGAGTCATCTGCTGTAAGCACCAGCATGGTATGCTGGAATTGGTCGATGTGGGCTCGGGGGTCGGTGTTCTCGCTATAGGTTTTGAGGTGGGGAAGGCGAATGTTGGGGAATGGAGTGGCTAATATTTCGCGGGAGAGGGATGATCGAAAACTGCCTTGGTATTGGAGTGTAGTTCGATTTTGCTGCCTTTGGATTCTGTCGTCCAATAGGCGATTGAATTGTTCGGTAGTGAGGGTGATAGTGGAGTTTGGGTTTTGGGTTATTGCGGGGGAATAAGGTTCCCGAGCAGGTGGCTGAGATGGGGGTAGGGGCAGGTTGGTGTTTTGGGGGAGTGCGGGCTGTTGTTGAGCCTGGGCCACGATGGCGGATAACGCAGCAATGAGGGATCGGGCAGTTTGTGGGGTAATGCTAGGAGTAACGGCTGGAATGGGCATAGCTGGGGAAGCGGAGACGGTGTCGTTGGGTTGGGGAGGAATTGTAATGTTTCTGGCGGGGTTGGGTTGGACGTATGGTTTTCTTGTTCGAAAGTGTTTACGTTGAGATCTGAAAATAGGTTCATGTTCCACGCTCACCGCACCAAATGATGACAGGAGGGTATGTACAGCAAGCTTCTTGCGATTATGAACACTTGCAAACACAAATAATAGACCGGTGGATTTTCGACAAAGGAGTCTCCGACGGTCAAGTTAGAGATTCTGGGTGAGAGAAAAAGAGTTCTTGAGTGAAAGAAAATTAAGTAACCTTTTCATACCCGTTTTTCCTTCTTTTATAGGTGGGGTTACCATGTTTCTAGGAGTTAATGGAAGGAGTTTCCCGTTTTTCCCGGCCACTAACCCAGTAGCGACGATTTTCGAGGAAACGTGGGTTAGTGGCGATTATCTGTTCAACGTGATGGAGTTGTTTTCGGGATCAGCCTTTTGCCAATCTATGGTTTGGCTATATCTCCCTGAGGAGCTCGGCTTTTGGTTGGCTCACCGGATCCTATTTGGACAAAGTACTCGGTTTATGTCGAATCGTTAAATCGGTCTAATAATTTGGTTGTTATCAAGACATAACATATCAGTATAAGGGTGTGGCATTAACAATGTTAATAATTTTCAAAGTAAAAGGAAAAGATTCAAAAGTTTTGTATTTAGCAAAAAATAAATAACAGTGATTAATAATGTTAATAATTTCCAAAGTAAAAGCGAAAGCTTCAAAATTAAACTATATTTAATTTTAATTAAAAAAATATAATAATGAAAAATGAAAATTTAAGGAAGATTTGGTTGGCATTTGCCACTACTGATCCAAATGAAGTCAACGTTCCCAACCCACCAATCGCCGCAACACTTCCCCAATGGCTGAATATCAGAAAATGGTGTGCTTTTATTCATTTATTTTGATTTTTCTTAGTTTTTTTTATTAATTATTCTATTTCTAAACCATGGGCCAGCCAACCCTTGGAGAGTTGAAATCTTGCTTTTTACTCTTATTTTATTATATAATTTTGAGTTGTACAAATTAATAATGTAAAAATCAAATTTGCCCCAAGAATATGGCCGTTTCAATTATATATTTATATATATACTGTTGTTTTGGCATTTTTGCCAAGAAAAATCAACTTACAACCATTAGCACTTAATTAACAAATATATATTGTGAAATTAAGGAATTTTGCAACTTTTCCTCTTCCTCATTTTTAACACGGAAAATATTATTTGAAAAGGAAAACAAATTCCAACATGCAAGCGATTTGATAATTTATTTAGGCATCTAGAACAAATTAAGATCGATTAGCACCTTATTAATGATTAATTAATAGTATAATCGCAAAGGGGAGTCAAATAACAGCTACAATACCTTAGCAGCACTACTCACCAGTCAAATATAATTCCTACCTTCTAATCGAACATTCCATATCTTTTTTTTTTATATATATATTCCATATCTATGTACGACTCATATTGTAACCTGTATATTTTTATTAGATACAAATTACAAAGCAATGCGAACCAGCTTCCAAAAAGTAATACCAACCATATATTGTTAATTTAGAACACTTGCCACTAGCAAGGTCTTGTTGAATTCTTTAAAAAATATCAATATATATATTTCCACCCCAGGAAAATTTGATAAGAAAGTTATTTAGGTTCTAATGGTGTCTTAATTTCACATAAAAATAATAATTAAAATAAAAAGGTTCTCATATATTATGACACAATTTGGCAGATAAAGAGATTAGAAACCCCCAAAACAATATATTAATTCGGATTTTCTTTGGTTACACTTTCATGTCCTTAGAGTATTTTTGCCAAGTATCAATATTAAAAAAATAAAAATTCAGGAAAGAAACCGATCCATTGCGATCCGAATTAGATAAAAATTGGAGATCTATATTAATATATACCTATTGTATTTAGTAATTTCGATGTTCATTTGTAAAGATTTTATGGATTTATACTCTTAATTTTTCAATTGATAGTTGATAAAGCTGGAGAAGCCTGATCTTGCAAGAAAAATAGCTGACAGTTCGAAGGCTGGATGGAATGAAGGACCTGCAAAAAACGGAGTGTCTGGTCGGACCCAGGCGTTAACACTCCGAATCTTAAGTTAGTAACTTGGGAGTAAGTGCTGAAAGGAGAGAGAGTCTTAGCAGTTCAATACCTGGTGTCATTGTGTTTTTGGCTATTTATAGGAGATGTCTTGGGGAATGGGTACTTGAGTAACTTGGGGAGATGATAACCGGCAGTCAGAGTAGGTGAGCGGCGATATGATTGGAAGTAGGTAGAGAGTATAGGTGTTGGCTTGTGCCAGTAGACTGATAGGATAAGACATCCCATCAGTCCGATCGGAGACCACGCTTCCCTATGTTATCTTCTAGCTCACGCTACTCTTTCCTGTTAACAGATTTAGGCCGTCTTAAGTACTTACTGGGCCGGAATGACTTGGCTTTTGAGATGTAATTTCTGTAGTTATCATTTGTCTCCCCCCAAAACAGGTTCGATCGGGCAAGATGCTTATTTAGTTATATTGGCGAGATTTTTGAGTTTTCTAGAAATGCCCAATTTGAGAAGTCATATCCGTCAATTTTGGACAACCGTTACGCATTTAATGGTTGCGCATATGTCAAAGGCAACGCTTCGTTTACTGGTGTGCAATTAGCGCTTGCTCATGCATTAGAGGCGATGCTTCGTTCTTTGCTATGCGTTCTCATTAATTGGAGACGTGTGGCGACTGCTCAAAGGAACATTTGGAGAATTCCAGAAGCTTGGAGTCTATATAAAAAGATGGCTTTAAGACGATTTCGTCTCATTCTTTAATCATCCCTGGCAGGGATGCGAAGCTCCTGTCGCGTTTCTTTGGTGAGATTAATCGAGTCAAATTGCTATACAAAATACTTTTCGCCTCTTCTTCTTTTTTATCAGAGATGGTATCAGACTATACGAAGCCTGTAGATTGGTGCTTTCTGAAAGCTTACAGAGGTCGTGGCTCATAGCTTTCCCTTTGAAACTCAAGGAAGGGAAAGTGATTGAAATCCCTTTACAATATGATCTTCCCACAAAGGTATCTATAACAGTTCAATCAAGTTTTATGGTGAAGAATAGGGGAACATCTGGAGATGAGAATAGCGGACCATTCATTCGGCGCTTGAAGGCGTGGTTGCAGCAATCGAATATCATGAGATGCCCCCCTCCTCATGGGGGGCCAAACAATTTTCTTACCACGCCTCTTTTAATGTGCTTCAATTTTATACTGTAATCTTGGTCAGATTCTGTGCACATTTCGTTATTTTATTGCCAGTCGATCAATTAAGGTCGATGCAAGGTTAACTAGCATCGTCAAGACTGTTGTCATGTCCAGTGTGGTTAGGGCAGATCGGACTTGGTGATGTTGTGAAAATATAGTCAGCCGGCTTAGCTTTCTTTCCCCTTTTCTCTCTTCTTTCTCTCCTTTTTTTTAGAATGCTTCATATGTGGAAGCCAATCTATCTTCGGAGTATGTCTTTGTGCTGTAATTTTCATCCTGGGCGATATTTGTCACAAATGTAACTAATATGAAGAATATTATTGTCAATGTATGAAGATCCCATGTGGAGAATGCACAAACTTAATATTAAGTGATAATACTTCTTGAATTCAGATGCATTTGTTGAATATTTTAGCGCCCAACCACCTTTGGTTGGTGACCACTTAGTCCGACCGGACGTTAGAAATAAGTCTTCCGTTCGAGTGAAATTCGTATTTTATAATTGCCGCTCATGCGCAATGGGCAACTTTTTGATATTTTGATTTGACCAGAATATCATTTAATCAATCATGTGCGGGAGAATTACGCATGGTGAATGACCTTTCAGTCTTTACACCATTCTATCATTGATATAAGGGTTTGGTGATTCAAGTCTTTAACCCTGTATGAATCGTCGATTTTGATAGGAGGACCGATATTCACAAGCAAATGAGCTTCGGCTACCATAGCTTTGATTGCATTAATTTCAGTCGATTTGGTAGCTGTTTTCGATCGGAGAAGCTCACGGCTCTTTATGGAGTCCATTTTTTCTGGGGACATTTTAATCGATTGGAGACGATGAACGCTATCTATCCGATCGGTGGGATATCTGGCTTCGTACTTTCGTTATTAGTAGTCTCGATCGGCATTGGATTATTCGTCAGTTGAAAATTTTGGTTGGCTGAGATAGAATAAAACAACCGTCCTGTACATGAGAACAAAGTCTAAAACAAACAAAGAAATGTACCTTTTCTAGAGATGAGGAAAGATGGAAGACATTCTCTTTGCTAGGTATAAACGGCTGCGCTTGGTGACTCTCGGTCGTTTCGGTATGCTTGTTGCTTGGGACGCCAAGGGTTTCGATTTTATAGGTATTCTGGAGACTTCACAAGGGGTTTTCCTAATTTGATGGTGAGCTTCCCAATTTCGTCGCTTCATGGTCAAT